>JADBJO010004487.1:122500-152500 GCA_016801955.1 Conus betulinus
GCTCTTAGTTGAGAGTTAGATTTCCTGGGAATGTCTTTATAATTTGTAGTGAATAATAAATACATGTGTAAATTCTAAGAGCCTGTTTTGTTGACAGGATGTTAGATTATATTCTGCCTCGTCCTATCTTCGGTTTGGTGTGTTTCTGAACATGAACCTACACTTGCTCACTTTCTGCCTCGAATCTCTGACTGAATGCTTCTCTCTCTCTCTCTCTCTCTCTCTCTCTCTCTCTCTCTCTCTCTCTCTCTCTGATAACGGTACATAGGAATCTCAGTCATTAGTCAGTTGCAGTGTCGATTTATTAACACCCCACACCTGCTTTAGTAGATCCCCAACATCCCCAGATCTTCTAGTAACATCCCCTAATACACCAGAGCTCAATTCCTTTTGTATAATAGTTCTACGACCCACACGCACAACATCCGTTCGTGCGATAGTTGGTGGAGATGCGAGTCGATCCTCCTCACCTCACTCTGCAGCCAAGCGTGTTGCCTCTACCTATACTCTCCCTTGGTATATGAGCTCGTCAGGCCGTACAGTTGTATCAGAACCTACTCTGTTTAATAGGTGCATCGGCATGGATGAATAATTGTCATGGATGAATAATTCTCTAAAACTGGTGGTTGAAAAAAAAAAAGGAAAAAAAAGAAAGAAAAGAAAAGAATTCCTCTAGAGCGGTATTATAGCAGAATTCACAAATGGGCCTGCTAGTCAGGCTTTTCAGTTGCACATCGCCGGTGATTCCCTTACCACGCAGTGGGCCGCACGCGTGCGAATATTGTTGTACCGTTAACTCCTCCTCCTCAACGTGCGGTCACTAGGCCCTTAACCGGCGAAGGTCCAGCGACGTTGTTTCGGTTCACTGACCCTACTCGCGTTCTGTCAGTTAAGGCGATCTCGGTCCTTTAGGGCTGTTGGCCTGGTGTGTGTAGTACGGACAGGATGGACGTTGTCTTAATTTAAATTAGGTAACCTAACTTCCCAGTTTGTTACCGAGTCTGTCATGCACTCCTGCTCACATACCTGTCTGAAAGTAAGTAATAATCACTGTTACAACTGTTCATCTAAAAGCTATAACAATCACTTTGTAACGCTTTACATGATGCCACTTGTACGTTTTCCTGCCTCACTTTCATTACATGCCCCTCAGTTTATGGTGCGTCACTGTCGTAAAACCGAAGTGTTTGTCCCGTTCTCCTTTGCTAGGCATGTTCTACAGTATGTCCTTATTGCCAGTGCACTTACTATGCCCGCCACTTTCTTGCTCAGTGTACAGTATATATATTTTTTTTTTTACTTGTTTTTGCCTCTCTTGAGTGTTCAATTTTGCATAAATGCTTTGTGTTTAATCCTGTGAAAATAAGCTGAGCCTGATGTGTACAATCCAAGTAGTTTATTCATGCAGTGATTCGTGTAGTTGAGGGACGTCTGTTGAAAAAAAAAGTCTCTCCTGTTAAACTTTGTTACATTTAGCTTTGCGTTGACCTAGTTTTCTAAAAATTCCTTCAAGTAACCAAGACATAACTTCAAACATACTTACAGAGAACAACGATAATCCGCACACCTTTCAGAAAACAATGGATAGTAAAACATGTTGCTTTGACAAATTGATCAGATATTAAATGTTTCAAATCGTTCGTTAAAATACTATAAAAAAAAGCAGTCATCAACCTGCTCGTTGGCTTACAAAATACATTGATGTTTTGTTTTGCATTTTCAATAACGGTTCAACACTTATTTACTCCAAATACGTCTTTACAAATAGCAAAGGTAATTGCATTTTTGTCCGATTGCCAAAACAGGAATTCTTTTTTTTGCTCAGTGATGCACGTCACATTTTCGTCGTTTAAATGACGTCAATATTCTTGTTAACAAGAAAAAGGCAGCTCTGCTCCTGCCCCAGCAAGCGGCTAGCCTCCAGTTGTCAGACGACCGAGCGCTCCGAATTCAGTTAACATCATGTCCGCAGTTAAAAAAAAAAAAAAAAAAAGTGTGAAGCGTTCCGATATACGTATTGTCATTTATTGTTTATCTGTCAGCCAAGTGTTCCCTTGAATCCCACCCCCCCGCCACTAACTTTTCATGGACTGGAATCTACGTGATCCCCACTCCCACCCTCTCCCACCCGCTCCCATGGTTTGTTGTGGTTAGCAGGCTGGCCAATAGGGTTTCGATGACCGGAGACTGACATTGATCACACGATGTGTATAGTTGGTTAGGGGGTCTGACCATGCATGTGTACAAACTGATAGCGTCCTGTCAGCTGTTGGTTTGTGCTGTGTGATTATTGTTCTTTCTCCTCTCTTTGTCACCTTGTTATAACTCTTGCATCAGCCTATCGATCTGGAACAATTTCTCTTCTGATTGAACGGCGCTTATGCTGCCTCCCCAAGTCACTACCCACACCCACCCCAAGCCCCATTCGGGTCCGGTTTTACTGGCGTAACACTATTGGAACAATTGTGTAGACTGAGAACGGGTGTCGACCGTGTCGAAGTTCATCGCCTGACTGACCTATACCCTGCACATTTTCCCGTGTCATTTGACATGTCAGATCGTCTTGTCGCGTCTTGTTTGTCTGATTCGTCTCGACTGCAATGTCCACGATCAGTGATAAAATCATGCTCCAGTTCTAAACGTACCACGTTTATTATCAGTCTACTTACCGTTCATGTGTAAACAGATACGCTTATTACTCTATTTTCAGCTGCTAATTAGGCCTATGCTATTGCTATACAATTCAAACGCCCACATGCGTTCGTTTTGAATATTCCTGCAAGGTCGGTGTTGTCTCTGTTCGTTTATTGTCATTATTCCTGGTCCACCTCCCTTTCCCTTGATCCACGATCGGTTTATTATGGCACACTACTGGGCGCTGACAACCCACTGTACATAATCCTACTCCTCCGCCCACTGCTATTACTCCTAACGGCACATTACGCCTCATGACTTCACAATACTACATGGCTGCTACTACTACTGCTTCTACTACTATACGGCGCAAATGCCGCATGACCAAGTGCTACGGTCCAGAATCTTGCCTGCCTCTGTATATATATTGTTTCTATTACTCAGCATTGTATTCGAGAGTTATGCGCTGGCGACTCTCCTGCTGGTAATATATCTCCTTCGTGCCAGTTGGTTGTGAACTTTATGAGACTACGTACTACAATTTTATGACTCAGCATTGTATTTGAGAGTTATGCGCTGGCGACTCTCCTGCTGGTAATACATCATCAGGCCCATTATCAACGTTCAGATGATTCCATTTGTGCCGATCACTGCCATCCTCCCATCCTCCCCCCCCCCCCCCCGTCCCCATTCGTCAAGGACCATTAATTGTAATATTCGTCAAGTACTTTTGTTTCATTCAGTCAGTGTTTCGTTTATGTTTGGATATTAACACGTCTTTTGAGTGTTTCAGGAACTGCTGCTGAATCAAACAGACAATTTTTCCTTCTACCTCTGCGGCTTTTATTTTTGTTTCGGAGCGACTGCGCGTTCGTCTTTACGCTTACGTATTTTTCAATGTCAGAATGATGTGACTTTCACATTCGCACGGACCAACTCACAACTTTATCCATACATTTCATTTTTTTCTCGGATTATCTGTTAATTTAATGCGGGTGCACACTGATGAGCAGATTTTGCAAAACGTATCCATTCAAATATTGTTGGAGCTGCTTTTCGTCTCTTTTTGCTCCACATCGTTGTTTATTAGCGTCACGTTACACATCTGGTCGCATTTTGTGTACACAGCGCAAGCGATCATCCTTGTGAATATGTGCATTCATCGTGTTTGTGTCGTGTTAAGGATCCTTATGTTTCGTTGACGTAACGACGTGTCTGCATGCTTATGTGTCATCCATTTTTCGTTCATCGGATCATGCACGAGTTGTTTCTGTCACCACAAACCATATTCATCTCATTGTCCATGGCCATGGTCATCATCTTCATGTTCATCATTGTTCATCTTCATTCGTCACTGCAGGTGTTGTCTAACATATTGACTGTTGTTTTTTCTTTTTGTTAAGCAAGTTACTGCTTTGTTCTGTCCGGCTATTAGCCAGGTTCCAATTCATCAATGATGCTGCTGTATGTAAAGAACATGTGAATTCATCGTCCCAGTAACAGAAATGACATTTTTATTCAAAGAGGAGTTTTTATCATATTCAGTCTATGATTGTTTCGCAGTCTATGATTATTTCGAAGGCCACTTTCAGTTTGTTTTGGAATATCACAGTTTCATAAAAGACATCACCTTAGATAATCACTTAAGCTCTGCCGTGTGTTACCTACTCTGTAAGGAAGATTTGTATTTCTGTTGTGATCAAGTAGAAGTCCATATCCCGAGACCATAATCTACCTTGCTTTAACTTGTTGGCGGTATATGGTTGAGATATGTATGGGTTTGCAAGCCAAATAGTCCTCTGCTTGTTCCATTAAAAACGCTACTAAAAATACTTCACTTTTTGTCTTTTGTTTTCACACACTCTGTATGCCCAGTTCATGAAGATGCTTACTGATTTATCTGTGTTCGTTTAGTTATGTCTAGGTGTCATTTTGAATTATTTCTAGCCTGGAATGCAATTCTCTTTGATAATATGTTTTTTACACCTTTCCCTCACAATCATTAAGTGGCATTTCTTTCGTGACCCTTTTGTAATCTCAAACTATTATCGGGCTCCAGTGTGACCTCTTCCAGTTCAGAAACCAAAGCAGTGCCTCACGCATTCCTTGCAATCTGGTACACGTCTCACAATTCATGGAAGTGTCGTGCATTTTCCCCTTGCATTCCTTCTTGATTGTGTGTTGATTTTCTATTGTGTTTTGTTTGGCATCGTCTTTTTTTCCAGGTCCGACTCATTGATTTTTTATTTGTTTTGTTACTGTTCATTGGTATCAATCGCCGATGATGTGTTTCTTCGTCCTTTTTCATTACATTATGTCGGATCGTACGTATGTCGCATTATTTTGCCTTTGCCGTGAATGATTTGCATTTGTCGTGAATGATTTGTTTTAAACTCCCTTCATCACTGATGATTACTATGCCCCTCTCAGTACTGGGATCTTTTTTTTTATTTCAGGGCTTACTTATCACTAGTTCTTTGTCTTATTGTGAATGTGGTATGACGTGTGTTCTGTTTTTACCGAAGGTTGTATTATTTGCCTTTCTCTTGTATTTTGCAGTTTTGAGTGAGCTACATGTTGGAATTCATATCTCTTCGCCTTGCATGTTTGCATTGACATTATTTTTACGAATTTGTAGTTCATTCCGTTATGAATGTACTGGCTACATGTGATTGAACTCGGATGGCATGCGATTGCGCTTTATAGTTCTCTATCTCTCCATTTGGTCTACCCCCCCCCCCCCCCCCCCCCCCCCCATTCCTACGAGATAAAGCATTGCACATACATCAGCTAAATAGCATACCTACTTTGTCACAATATCCGTTGTCTACGTCATATTGCCCAGCTGTGGGTACGTGATCATCGTTTCCGACCAAGGAGGTTGGAAATCATCTGTATACCTCCCGTGTTGAGCACCAGCAAGCATCACGCCAGACTGTCTGCAAAGTGATCACCCTCCCTGCTGTGGGCAGTCTCCCCACAACGTGATTCCAGGCCATCATGCCTGATGTGGCAGCAGTCACCATCTGACCCTCACCAATGGACACGCCGTCACTTCACTGTGAGGGACGACGTGTGGTGACATCATAACGCCATCTTACCCTCACCGATGGACAGGCCGTCACTTCAACTGTGAGGACGACGTGTGGTGACTTCATAACGCCGCACGTTCTTCCATCCACGACTGACTGACTTCCGCACCACAATGTTCGATCGACATATCTGCTTACGACATATCTGCTTACAGAGTGACTATGAGCTAGGGACGCTCAAAATTTTAACCATTCCTCTCAACGCTGCACATAAGTTACGCTAAATGGCGTGTGAACTGTACTAGAAACTGTACCTAATCTGCAACAAAATGTCGATCACACTGTGACTCAAGTGCTGTGCTGTGACACTTTCCCCATATGTGACATGACTCTTGCTTCTAAGTGACAAATGAAACACAGTGACATATTACTGCTTACCCTCCCAGAGAAAATGGACTCACTGGCGTGTGACAAATGGTAATGCTGGCTACAGCTATGTGCAATGCAGTGTCTATGCAGATTTCAAATAATTTTATGCGTGACTTAAGGCGTCTATCATTCCCTAACCCCAAACATCCCGATCGTATGCCGTTCCTGTACTGAAATATGAAGTCACAACCTTATTTTATAAATAGTCCAGCCCTTCCCTTCTCATCTCAAATTATTGCAAAAATGAGGACATTTTTTAAGGGAGGCGGGAGCAATTATCACAGAGTGATATACATAGGTGCTACACACACACACACACACACACACACACACACACACACACACACACACACACACACAGCCTGAGAGACATTCTGAGCCTCTCCAGTGTCATCCCCTCCTCCCCGAGCAGTTACATCCGGTCATTCTACCTACCCAGGATGGACCGAGCCATTGATTGCCTTGATCTATAGCGTGACGCCTGAGAGACCTCTAAGCCCCCCCCCCCCCCCCCCCCCCCCCCCCCCCCCTCCCCCTTCCCGAGCGGTACATCCGTTCATTACCTACCCGGATGCATTGACATGCTAGGTCCCCTCTCCTGCTCCCCCCACCCCTCACATTGCTATGCCCCTCCCCCTTCCCCCCATCCCTGAGCAGTGGGTCAGTAATGAAAACCAGATCTCGATAATGTCCAGTGCCTGGCGTTCTCTGACTGTGTCAAAGACGTGCCACGCTACACAGTTATTCAATTCACACTCAGGCAAAAGCTATATAAACTAAAGATATCAACTTCCCAACTCCCCCCTCACTGGCATCCTCTAGGTGAGTCAAGGTGTTGCTGGGCCTCTCGGCCTTCGGGCCAGGCCACAGTGATCATGGTGTTAAGGTATGTGACTTCTGTGTGTGTTTTTATGTATCTATTTTTATTAGTCTAGACAGAGAAGCTCTTAGTTGAGAGTTAGATTTCCTGGGAATGTCTTTATAATTTGTAGTGAAAATAAATACATGTGTAAATTCTAAGAGCCTGTTTGTTGACAGGATGTTAGATTATATTGTGCCTCGTCCTATCTTCGGTTTGGTGTGTTTCTGAACATGAACCTACACTTGCTCACTTTCTGCCTCGAATCTCTGACTGAATGCTTCTCTCTCTCTCTCTCTCTCTCTCTCTCTCTCTCTCTCTCTCTCTCTCTCTCTCTCCTCTCTCTCTCTCTCTCTCTCTCTCTCTCTCTCTTGATAACGGTACATAGGAATCTCAGTCATTAGTCAGTTGCAGTGTCGATTTATTAACACCCCACACCTGCTTTAGTAGATCCCCAACATCCCCAGATCTTCTAGTAACATCCCCTAATACACCAGAGCTCAATTCCTTTTGTATAATAGTTCAACGACCCACACGCACTATATCCGTTCGTGCGATACTTCCATCAGTTTCATTTGTGATAGTAAATGACCAGATGCATGGGCTGATTACTTCTGGCGTTTGGACGGTGTTGTTGTTGTTGTTGCTGCTGTTGTTTGTTTTTTCTCGTTTACATGGTCTCTCGTTTACATGGAAACAAAAATCACAGGATGGGCCAAAACCAACGCTAGATACTAACGAGGTACCATATCACAGTATGAAAATAAAAGGATTACTGCATATCGCAGTGTGAACATAAAAATTTGCAGTCATCTTTAAGTTTTCTACAAACATTGATGAAAAAAGTAAGCAATTTGCCTGTTCGACTTGTCTGCCCCGCTTATGCCTCATCTCAAGCAAGGTGGGGGGCAAAGTTGACAAGTGCAAACAAGCATTGTGCTATCTCATGTTCAATAATGCAACTGGCTCACTCTGAGGTAAACGAAACAGGATTGTTCCATTCAGACAGCGATTCAAAACAAAAATATGTGCGTAAGACATGAACTGGTGGTGAGTGGCATGAGAGAATGGAGGCGGCGGGGTGGGGGGAGTAGGAAGGGGGCGGTAAGGAAGGTGATGAAGTGAAAAAACGGTGGAATATGGAGGTGGGTAGGTGGGTGGAAAGCTTTCTTTGAACGGCCTTCATACTGCGAGCCAGAGCTGGAAAAGAGGCTGCCTTCCCTTTGTCTTGTACGTATTTTTAATACCAACTTGTTCCAGCTTGTTCCGCTCGAACCAGTGGCACTTCAGTGTCCCCCCCCCCCCCCCCCCCCCCTCCCCTCCCTCCCCCCTCCAGCTCTCCTGTTCTCTCGTTTAGTCTCCAACAGCTCTGGTATCAGTATTCTAAGGCGACGGGGGTATAGTATCATAAGATGCCATCAAGAACATCCAACTGCCAGTTCTGGCTAGCACAAAACCGCCTAGATCGGACTATCCCAGAGGTGACCTAATGGTCAAGATCTTAAGAAATGCCCTGAGTAAGTTTTTTGAGGCTATAATCATCATTCGGAAACAGCCATTTTTCCCCATTGTCTCTCGTCCTTACCAGGGGTGGCGATCTTGTGGTCGAGAGCATGTGTCGCATACTGATCTTCCAGGCTGTGCTGACGTGGGCATCAGTACTTTGATGGAACGCCAGTTTAAAAAAAAAAATAAAATAAAATAAAAAAAAAAACGCTTTGGGGTCTGTACGTTGCTGAACGGCCTGAGCGTAAAGTGACAGGATTTCATGCCGCTAGTAGGCTCTCTCCTTTAGATAGGCTGAGTGTAAGAGAATGATTTTTTTTTTTTTTTTTGGTCTCATCTTCTTTGCAACTCAGTGGCATTGCTCTCACGCCCTCATTCCAATTACCCGTATAAAGCCACAACACTCATGTCCAGGACGGGGAAATCGTGATGGTATTGCTTAAGTGCACTAAGTTGACGTTTTATTAGTCAGGCTTAACACACCAAGGTTATCTCAGCACTCATACACGCATATGCACACTCATGCACCCATCAAACATTCACCTCTCTCTGGGAATGGGATGTCACGCATTCATTTCTCTCCTAACACGACTGAGAACAAGGAATACAATTTCTATGCTACTGATAATTACACATGTAAAATCCAACCACACAAAATGGAATAATCAAAACATAAAAGATTAATGCTTCCTAATCCTGGGTAAAAAATAAAATGGCTTCTTACCTGGCCAAGTTTCCACACCCACACAACCACTTTCACACCACACCACAGTTCTTGAACACGTCAATTCAAGTTTTCTTCGGCACTGGGTGATGGTGACGCCCTTGGCTGACTGGCTCCAGGTTTCAGGACTGGGTCCTCGTGGTCGTCTCTGGGAACTCGACGTAGAACTCTTCTTCTTCGCTTCTTTCACCCACCTCTGGGCGTTAAACTTAGTCTTTCCTTTGTCCCTGTTGCTTCTCCATCACTTTGTTCGCAAGTACACTTAATTCTCCAATCAGGAAGACAAAAGTATCAATTCTGTGGCCCTTCATGCAGGCATGAAGGGCCACAGAACTGATACTTGTTTCTCCTGATTGATGAGGATGAGAATGATGTTTCTGAATAGTTCCATTCCTGCCTGAGACTGCATGGAAGGTTTAAAGTCAACTTTTACTTTCATGACATATCCTGGTGTCAACTTCATACAAATACCTTCAGTGTTGGTCAGGACGTTTTGAGCAACACTGTCAGAATACATCCAATTAGCAGATACAACTCGACTGTGTGGCAGCCTTCCACTTAAGCAGAGGCCCAGCAAACTGTGTGGCATTCTTCCACTAGAGCACAGGCCTAGCAAACTGTGTGGCAGTCTTCCACTTGAGTACAGGCCTAGCAAACTGTGTGGCAGTCTTCCACTTGAGTACAGGCCCAGCAAACTGTGTGGCAGTCTTCCACTTGAGTACAGGCCAAGCAAACTGTGTGGCAGCCTCCACTTGAGTACAGGCCTAGCAAACTGTGTGGCAGTCTTCCACTTGAGTACAGGCCCAGCAAACTATGTGGCAGCTTCCACTTGAGTACAGGCCAAGCAAACTGTGTGGCAGCCTCCACTTGAGTACAGGCCCAGCAGACTGTGTGGCAGTCTTCCACTTGAGTACAGGCCCAGCAAACTGTGTGGCAGTCTTCCACTTGAGTACAGGCCAAGCAAACTGTGTGGCAGCCTCCACTTGAGTACAGGCCCAGCAGACTGTGTGGCAGTCTTCCACTTGAGTACAGGCCCAGCAAACTGTGTGGCAGCCTCCACTTGAGTACAGGCCCAGCAAACTGTGTGGCAGCCTCCACTTGAGTACAGGCCCAGCAGACTGTGTGGCAGTCTTCCACTTGAGTACAGGCCCAGCAAACTATGTGGCAGCTTTCACTTGAGTACAGGCCCAGCAAACTGTGTGGCAGTCTTTCACTTGAGTACAGGCCCAGCAAACTGTGTGGCAGCCTCCACTTGAGTACAGGCCCAGCAAACTGTGTGGCAGCCTCCACTTGAGTACAGGCCCAGCAGACTGTGTGGCAGTCTTCCACTTGAGTACAGGCCCAGCAAATTGTGTGGCAGCCTCCACTTGAGTACAGGCCCAGCAAACTGTGTGGCAGCCTCCACTTGAGTACAGGCCCAGCAAACTCAACTCTGGGAAGAAGCCGGCTGAGGCAGAACAAATCAACTGTATTTGTTTCAGACAAAAAAATGATACAAATAATAAACATTCTTCTTTGACTGACACTTTTTTTATTTGCAGTAAAATTTTGTATGGTAAAATTGAAATCAAATTCATCATTTTGTAACCATTTGAACATAAAGTTCAACCTGTAAGTTATCATATGTTACATCCACTGGATTGGAGAAAATTTCATATATTGTCAAAACAATCTCCTAGTATGTTAAGACTCGGTTTCCAAAGAGACAAGTTGAGGGGAGAGGGGAGGGAATGGGGCGTCCTGGAAGTCATGAGAAAAAGAAGACTGTGGGTGTCGACAGCAGTAACGCCCCCCCTCTTTTCATGCGTTTGATTCTTGACTCGCTTATTATGAGTTGTAGCATCTGATAGTCAATCTGATGTGTCAAGAAGACAGCAGGAAACCACAGCAAGTAATGGCCTTTTCAACTGTCTTTTCTCAAGTGGATATTTATTCAAGTCAAGTCAATCAAGTCAAGTAAACTTTATTATCTCAATTTGAGAAATTAATTTGTGGTCACACACATTCACAGCAAATAAACAATAATTTAGTCACATTACCCATTTTCTCACATATGACATACATTCATATAAAGGAATTTGGATTTCAATTAAACATCTCCTCGGTTCATAAAATCAATGGACAGGGGAATAAAACTTTGTTTAAATTCATTCATTCATTTACTTATCTATTCATGTATTTATTGATCTATTTCTTTCCTTTGGGGAGGGAGAACAAGTAGGAAAGAAAGAGGGGGATGGAGGCCCAACCTTACTAACGAACGGGGGAAAAAAAAAACTTTTTTTAAAACATTTTTTATGGTCAAAGAAAAATTATTTTTACATGGAAAATCAAAAAAGCTGAAAGAAAACATGTGTGTCCAGTCCGAAGCTTGTTTGCCTGAACATGGCTGAAAACTGACGGCTGTGCAACAATCACCTCATGTTTGTCGGTTTTGAAACTATATCTATTTCATATTGCAAACATCAGTTGCAGTTTCTTTGCGGTAGTTTACCATTGCATGGTCAGAGTTCAATCTTTTCACCATGTTTACTAACTTGTGATAACTTATTTCCATTGCGTTTCATCTTTTACGTCTTTTTTGTATTGTGTTCGTCTCTCTTTTATCTTTGTGGAAATACATGGAAAAAAACATGCCACTTGGAAAAAAAGTTCGGTCTGATCCAATGATTGTTTGCTTCCAAACGCCTTGATTTATACAGTGCCATTCTCATTGTCCACTTTCTCTGCAAGTTCTTCTTTTTGTTTATACAAGTCAACAAGTCAGAGAGAAATAAAAATACCCGATCTTATTTATTAGTTTTACTCAATGATACGTTCACTGTTTGTTATGTCTTGTTGGTCCTTTCTCGATTGGTTTGGGACTGCAAATTCTCGTTACAACGACGAGAGAACATAACTTAATGGGGGGTGTCTTCACTGGATGTTCTTTTGTTATGACTAAAGATAGACACCAAGGTTTGGACTGTCGCCTGAAAGGTCTGTAGGAATGGTGGTATTCATATGCTCACTATTGGCTTCAAGAAAATGGAGCAAAGCTTCCTGCTTTGAAATCTTGTGCCCAGCATCTTTCAGTTGTTAGAGACGTTGTTTCTCCTGATGGTCAAAGCTCCACAAGGCTGGTTGTATCCAAAAAAGGCTGATACAGGATGAGCCCATACTTCTTGGAGGAATGTAGTTCTGTACAGCATGGCTATGGCCCGAGTTAAAAAGAACAAGAGTGGTCACCTTTCCTCATGTTCTCGCTCTCGATTTCACCTTTTCTGCCAGGGAAGCAGCACAATTTTTCAGAAATAAATGTACCAAAAAAAAATCCGTTCTTGACTACTAGCTGATAAAAAGAAAAGGTACAGATTTGGTTAATGAGCTAGAGTTCTTTCAGAACCCTTTCGGAGAAGGATCTGGCAGATGGATCTTGGACTGTTTCTGGACTGAGGATATGTCTGTCCCTGATAGTGCAGGGGAAGGAGGAATTTCGCTGGGTTGAAGTGTGCGGCAAGGGATTGTGCAGTGCTGCTGGTCATGGTGTCCTCGATTCGTTATGAATTCGAGTGGCTTGAGATGTTTGCGCTTGCTTTGCAGCTGTTTGTTATAAATTCTAAAGAAGGATGTGAGACTGGTGGCTGTTCTTTCCTTCTCTGTTGTAGGACATTTTCATTTTTTTTCTTCTTCTTTTTTTCTCTTTTTGTTGTTTTTGTCTGTTTGTTGTTGTTGTTGTTGTTGTTGTTGTTGTTGTTCATAGCGGACACGCTTGATGTCGACCGGTAGTCGACCATGATAACGCATGCTGCCTTGTGCTGCACAGCCTGGATGTCGTGGGTGTGTCTCTGGGTTCCTGGATTCCACGTGTTCGAGGTGGGGGCGAACCAATGCTTTGGGCGCCTGTTCTTTTGAAGTTTGATGTTTTCTATACAGGGAGCTACTGACGAAGCTCAAGATGCGTTTGACTCGGGCCACGATGTTGCTTATGTGCGCATCCCTTTACCCATAAAAAAAAAATATGTGAATTGAATTGAAAAGCGATTCACAGACTTTCGTAAAAAGTTATATCTGTACCAGAATCTTGTGGAAAGTAACAGGTTAAAATAACGACGTATAGATATATTGATACCTTCTGACATTTTCCCACAGATTACTGTACATGCATGAAATGGATTGGAAAATTGTATCATCTTGATGTGTTGATGGAATGCATTGTGTTCCTAGTTATGGACTGATTAGTTGGCCTTTGTTTGGTGTAAATATGTACTTGTAGGCTATATCATTATCATGGTGCCAAGTAAAAAGAAAAAAAAAAAAATCGCAGGTTTTGCGGTCAGCAAGATCGCAGCTCGGAGTTCGATAGTCTGGGGAACTAAATTTAGAGTCTGTAGCTCTAGGTGTGACTGAAAAGAATGTTCGTCAAAAAAAAATGGCAAACAACAATTTTAAACGAATAGTACCCACATATACATCTATGTAGGCTTCCATTGTTTGAAATCCTGTCTTCTGTGCATCTAATCCTAGCCCTGACCGTAACCTTACCCTAAACTAACTTGTTTAACGTCAAATACACAGACATACGATATAAACCAGTACAAGAAAGCCCTGACCATAACCTTACCTTAAACTAACTTGTTTAACGTCAAACACACAGGCATATGACGTAAACCAGCACAAGAAAGCAGCCAATTCTTCCTATCGACGATACGTGCTGTCCTGAAGTTGCGGCTCTTTGCATACAGAACAGCCCATAATTATTATGAGACCAAGTCCCGCGACGCGTTTTCAAGACCACTAAAAGCGCGCAGTGGAAGCAGGTGACGCACTTGGGTACGTCGTGCAATGTCAACGAACATTGAAAAAAACTGTGTGTGTGACGTTGCGTTCACAATTGTTGTCAGAAACTGGCGACTGACAGAGAGAACAGAAATGATGAGTATGTAAATCTATAACGAAGTCTGGGAGGTCACTGTGAAAGCGTCTCAAACGGCAAAGATCTTCCTTGGCAGCTGAATTAAATATACTGGAGGAGAGAAGCTTTTCGTTGAAGAGAATTCATACTACTACTACTACTATTACTACTACTACAGCTGCTGCTGCTGCTGCTTCTACTTCTACTATAGTGTATGCTGTTTTAAGCATGGACCGTACCGGAACGGTATACCAGGTTCGGCTCGGCATGATGGCGGCGACCGCCTCTGTATCCACGTGTATCTGGCAAATAAAGTCCATATCTTTGGAACCAAACACCGCCTTTGCCTTATTGCGGCATACATTACTACTACTACTACTACTACTACTACTACTACTGCTGCTGCTGCTGCTGCTGCTGCTGCTGCTGCTGCTGCTACTACTACCACCACCACTACTACTACTGCTACTACTAACTACTACTATTAATGATAATGATTAAAAACGTAATCATATTATCTTTCTACATTACAACTAATGATATCTAAACCTATTGTTCTGATTGCCTTGATCAGTGAAAGTTCCGTTTGTGCATTAAAATAGAATATATCCAGATAATTAGAAATATAGTCGTAATCGTATATTGTAGGCCTGTTAGGCCTGCTGATTGATAGAATTTAAAACTGTTCGTTGCACAATCTAATGAGTACGGAACTTCATATCGCTTGCTTCATATAGGAGCAGCTCCAAATCATGAAATATTTCGTCGCCATCGTTTTTATTTTTATTTTATTTTTATTCTTCTTTTTTTTCCAAAAGAAACTGACATCGAAATTGAAGTACGCGTGCTGAAATAAAAAAACGCAAAAACAATAAAGAAAAGCACGGATCAAATCAGAAGAGATTTAACAAACATGTCTTGATTTCAACTGTTACCATATCTTCTACGACAACCCTTCGTTCCACATACCTTTCCGTACAATTAAAAAAAAAAAAAAAAAATCGAAAGAGAGGGGGTTAGTTACTGCCAAGGACACAGACAAACATAGCACAGGACAGCCTCTCGACTAATCGAAGATAAGCCTAGCCTGTGTGTGTGTGTGTGTGTGTGTGTGTGTGTGTGTGTGTGTGTGTGTGTGTGTGCGTGCGTGCGTGTGTGTGTGTGTGTGTGTGTGTGTGTGTGTGTGTGTGTGTGTGTGTGTGTGTGTGTGTGTTTATCATTATTATTATTATTATTATTGTTGTTGTTGTTATTTTTATGCCTACACATCTTATTGTTGTTCTTGTAAACGGAACCACGTGCAATCTCTTACTTTTAGATAAAGCTAAAAGGCGGAATCTGTAAGTAAAAGACACAAAACGACACACTTTTACACAAATCGTCGCGAGTTGTCGGCAACAAATCCTCGTTTTTTTTTTTGTTGTTGTTTGTTTGTTTGTTTGTTGTTTTGTTTTTTTACCACCCCCACCCCTTCCCCTGTGTTTTTCAATTTGCCTTTAAAATTTAAAGTAAATCCACAGCATCTCATTTTTATTACACGCACGCAGGTGCTTTCGGACAATAGTGTCTTGCAAATTACACATTTTAGAATCCACTTCCAAAAACCGTCCTGTGTGGGAAGTGAATACTAACTATAACAGCATCATTGAAGGATCAGTGATCATATCGTACATAATTCAACATTAAATTTTTGGACATGCTTCAGACAGACTTTGGTCTGCTAGTGCATGCGTCTCCTGTCATTTCGTTTCATGTAATATAATGTGATTTTTTTTTTCTTGGATGTGAACTGTCAGCGTTACATCTGACTAGTTTGAAATTGGCTTGGAAGCAACATTTCCAGCAGATTTCTGTCCATATGATTTTTGGTTAGTTTGTGTGTTTTCAGTGAAGGGAGCGCGAGCCATAAGTAGTTTTAGTTGTTTCGCGTAAGTTTGTGAGAGTTTCGGTTTTTAGTTGTTCATGGACACGTGGTCAGGAAAGGACAGTGGGACTTGAGATTTCTTCCTGTGGCGAAGGGAAACTTGTGCAAAAATCCGGCGCACAGTCAGCTGTGACAGGAGCTAAGACAGGTAAGAATCAAGAGAGTGAAGGTTTAGCTTGTATCTTTTATCATCCGTTACCGTGTTTCGATTACGCTTATTGAAAGTTTTGTTTTGTTTGTAGGTCAGTATCATTTGCGGTTAGCCAACTTCTAACCCTCACGGTGCTCTGTATAACAATTTATGCTTTAAAGAAATGTAGTTAAAATCTAGGACGGGAAACTCGTCACACACCACACTTGAGAATTTGGCTTCTGCATACATATTATTTGCACTAGATATGCAAACCTATACATTTTTAGAAACTAGAGATGTTGTAGAATCTAGTGAAATAACTGAAAATACTGTAGGTTGTACCTACTTGGAGACTGACCTCAAATATAAGCAAGCAAAATTTCTGAAAAAGTTATTTGAAAAGTAAGTCAAATGTTAGGAGAGACAGTTTTTCTTCTGTACTACCTAAACACTTCAGACTTGAGATAAAATGGAGACAAATATGTTCTGGAAACATGGGAAAGATGATAATTCTCTTGACTTGAGCTATGTATAATGAATTGTGCCTCAAATGATGTACCTATAATTCAGCATCCGGACAATCGAATTTCACTATATAAGGAAATGGGGTTTGTGCAGGCTTGTCTTGAAGCTAGATAGGTAAAACTATATGTTTTTTGTAAACTAGAGATAATGAGGAATCTGAAAAAAATAATTACAAGACAGTACCCTGATGGCAGCTGAAGATATTCTTCACAGTGTAATCCAGAACATTGGTGAAAAGGTAATCCAAAACATCAGCCACATTGTTTGAAACACCACAGTTTTCCTGCTTGAATGTCAAAACACTTGAAACTTGGAGAAAACAAGAAGAATATGTCCTTGGAAGACACAGAACAAAGTTAGGGTCTTGGTCTTCTGTGGAAGGTTGAAAAGCACTTGGAGCAGAGTCCCACGTCACATCCAGAACATTCCCAGCCAGAGCGCACATGAGTAGGATGGCCAGCAGTACAGTTCCTCTCTTCTTCAACTCCTTCACTCTCAGCATCTCTCTCCTCTGCAGTAGTGCTTCCAGATTCTGGATCACACAAGAAAACATATATCCTAAGTCTTCTGTTCATTTCATTGTTTCATAATGGTGCAAGAGATGTTACAGAGAGCTTGACTCAGTTTCCACTAATTAGTCTGATTTTCAGAAAAAAAAAAAAATGACAGCATTACTTATTCATTCTATGAAAATGAAGTCATGCATAAAATCATAAATAAGAATAAAATCTGAATCACTACTAGCATAAAGGAGGGGGCAGGGCTATAGCTTTCATTGGAGGCACGCCCACTCATGACACGCCCACACTGTGTTCCAAACTAAAAAAATAAACAAACAAAAGTTATAAATTGTTCTCTTCAAATCACCACTTTCATTGATCTCTGAAGTGCTTTCAAAACACCTACAGTCACCCAGAAACGATCTTCTAGTTTGATCAGGCCAAAGCCTATCACTCCTGTAAGTAGCCATGTACCCTGCCCCCTTCCGTCGCCCCTTCCTTCATGTGGCGGACCAAAAAATGTAAAATAACCAATGACAGCACGCAGCATGTGTTCCATCACTGACAAACAAAATAATCAAAGTTTATCCACTCACCTGCTTCACTTTCGTTACTACAGCCTTCGGCAACTGATTGTTCACACTCGTGCCACTTCCACGCAACTCCTGCTCGACTCGGTCGCTGATTTATTTACTCATTATTTCAGTCAAAACCGACGAAAAACTTTGAGATAAACAATGGGTACTAGCGAGTCACGTGAACTGATCAACCCGGATGTTTAGCAGTGGTGGTATAACGGTTCTCGTCTGAGCCATGATCGTGGGCCACCGCAGTCAGCGGGATAAGTAAGTTTTTGTTTTGTTTTGTTTTTGTAGTCAATATCATTGCAGTTTGAATCGATGTAATCATGTTCTTGAACAGTAACACTTTTGGTGAAAGTGAATAATAAAGACTAATTGAACTAATTCTACTTGACAGAAAAGGGATTTGTAAACAAATTTCAAGACAGTGGTAATTCTAATAAACCCAGTATTGCCAATAAAGAAGGCAGCTTCTGTCGGCCATTCTTCACAGCACACTACATGGACATCAGATAAGTCTGTCTTTGTTCGTTGTACTGTCCTAAATGTTACGTGTGGTCAATTTTTTTTTTTTGCTTGAAGAAGACCCAAGAGGTCGAAATGCATCGTGTCTTGTCCTGTACTTTGTTTGTCAATGTCCTTGGCGGCAACTAACCCCCACTATTTCAAAAATTTGGTCTTTTTAAGTTTGAAGTTTGATCATAAGGTTTTAATGTTCTCTTTGTACCTAGGGGAGGACCAAGAGAAAGAAGAACCAAAGCAGTTATATAATTTTAAGAGGTCAGGGTAGTTTATGCAATGAAAGAAGAACAGAAGAAAATTGACTGGAATAAACTCTTAGTATAGAACTCTTAGTATAGAACAATGCTGGGGGGGAGGGGGGGGGGGGGGGATTAAAAGTATTCTAAATTCCTTAATAGAAAACAGTGTTCCAAAACAAATTATGAAGAATAATAAAAAACGGAAACCAATGTGGATGAATGCAAAGACCATGAAATTTGTATAAAAGAAATATAATATGTACCAAAAGTTTGTAGTCACTAAGCAGGGAAAAGATTATCAGAATTACATTAAAGCATGTAATATTCGTAAACAAAAAATAAGAAAAGCAAAAATGGAATTTGAAAAGAAGGAATACAAAAATAATCCAAAAGCTTTCTGGAGATAGGTACAATCAAAAACAAAGATGAATACAGGAGTGAGTCCTTTAGTGACTAAAGAAGGTGACACAGTAGAGACAAATAGTGGTAAGGTAGACATTTTGAATGCATTTTTTTTCTAGTGTATTTGCAAAGGAAGATACCAATAATATGCCTACTCTAAGTCCAGCTTCAAGCTCAAAAGGTATAGTATTGGAAAATGTAGACATTTCTCTGTGGATTCAGTAAAGAAGAAATTTCAATCTCTGAACCCAAATAAGCATGTCGGCCTGGTACCATTTCATCAAGACTACTAAAGGAGCTAAATGAGGAGATGGTCTTCCCACTTTATATATAGTTTTTTTTTTTACTAACAATGTTGAAGAAATGATAGTACCTTCAGATTGGAAAATAGCTACAGTTATACTAGTATTGAAAAAAGGTACGAGAATAGACCGGGGGAATTATAGACCAGTGAGTTTAACATGCATTATATACAAAGTTTTTAAATCATTTATTAGGGAGGCTATTGTTTAAAAACATATGACAGCAAATAGATTATAATGTTGAGTGTCAGCATGGATTTCATGCAAAAAGATCTTGTGTGACTCAACTTCTGGAAGTGATGTAACACTTAAAAAAGGAGATAGATAAAGGAGATAATATAGATGTATTGTGTATTTAGACTTTAGGCAAGCATTCGATTCAGTACCACATGAAAGACTTAGTCTTATTAAAGAAATTTGAATCATATTCCTCTTCCTGTTCAATGCTTGTGGTTAAAATGGTATTAATGAGTGTTTGAATATACATGCTTGTAAATAACTATATATAATAAGTAAAATATTTTGTTCGAAAGCATCATTCTTCTTGTATGGTTGATTTTCAAACCACCAGCTGCTAAGGAGGTCCATGGTCTTTGGAGATGCTTTCAGTTTCACCTTCTCAGACTTTGTTTGGGTACATCCAACATGCTGATTACTTATTTTCTTACATTTACAGTCTCTTATATTGGAAATGAAACCAAACCACTTGCAGTGCCATGCAGGCCATTGTGAGTCAGTGAAAAAGCTGCATGACCTATCTACAACTGGCAACTACCTCCCAGAATAGCATTTTTCAAGAAATAATCAGATTAATATGAGCTGTTAAGCATATGACAGTAATCTAGGGGCCACACACTATCCTAACAGCTTACCTTGATAGGAAGTATGGATATATAGTGGCTGGCTTGCTTGTGTCTTCAGTGCCTGTGCACATTCTGATTTGTTAGAAGATATACATTACAAAATGCAACAAAATATCTTCTGATTTCTGTCTGTCACTTACATTGAAAGACATCAACAAACAAGTGATTGCACAAAATGACAAACACAATGAAACAAGTTCACTCTGAAGTGGAGTCACTCATATTAGGTTGTGTCAAAACCGCTTGAATTTGTACCAAAAACTTGTCATCTGAAATGAAACTATTTAAGCTATTACTTTGTGTGTGTGTGTGTTGTGTGTGTGTGTGTGTGTGTGTGTGTGTGTGTGTGTGTGTGTGTGTGTGTGTGTGTGCGCGCGCTTAAGTCACTGTTGCGTGTTGGTAAGCATGTGTTTTTAATTTATGCTCTGGTTCAGCAGAGCATAATTGAATCTGCTGAACTCTACAGAGAGCTAAACACAAAAAGGGAAAGACAAAGAGAAGAAAAAGAAAGATGGAAGATGAGAGCTTAGGTGAATCTCATTTGTTGACTTGTACATTTTTCACCGGTGAATGGAAATTTCCATGGTCTTAACATGAATTGAAGTATTGTTAGGAGATAGTGTCTTATTTTCTCATACACTAGTGCAGATCAGATAAATTACAAGCAGTTAGGTAATGCATAAGTCAGGCATCTGTGAAGGTTTTTCGTTGTGGCCACACCAGAGTTTTTCTCTCTCCTCTTTGTGTATATCACCGGCATTGCAGATGGACAGCAACATGTCACAAACTACATCTTACATCTCCTTGGAAACAGCAGTGAATTGTGACCATTGAGCTTAATGTTTGTACCTTATCAAGGGTGACATTTTTTCTTTTCTGTTACAGACTTCATGGCAAGTGAAGATCAAATTGTAAATGTGGACGGGGTTTTTTTCTTCATCAGATGACGAGCAGGTAAGACATTTCCTAACATTGCCTTATGTACTTAACTTGCAGGTGGTGCACTTAGCTGTTTTGACATTCCGCCTCCAACTCCCCATATATAAACACTCCTTTTTAAAAAGG
Source organism: Conus betulinus (assembly GCA_016801955.1). Taxonomy (NCBI): domain Eukaryota; kingdom Metazoa; phylum Mollusca; class Gastropoda; order Neogastropoda; family Conidae; genus Conus; species Conus betulinus. The sequence continues at coordinate 143,635 of JADBJO010004487.1, forward strand.
AAAAAAAAAACACATTTCGGAGGGAATTCAGCATTTAATGATTTATGAATATTCTTTCATGATGATGCTTCACTTTCAGCATCAGTGATGGTTCCTGGTCTGTCAGGTGCAGGGGGGTCAAAAAAGAGTCTGTGATATTGCACGCCATGCATTTTGTGTCTTTCCAGAACTGGGTCGATGTGGGAGCAGATGACGGATTAGATCCAAGCGAACTGGAAAGTGGAACAGACGAGGGTATGGATGACTTCAGCGACGACGGATCTGTAGATGGTCATGTAAGTAAAAAGCGTGAAATAAGGGAGGAAAAAACAGTTGACACATGTTCTTAACCTGTTTACCATTCACTTTGAGTGTAAATGAATTCACACTTTCATTAGACTAATTTCACCATCAGATTTTCTTACACTACATTTCAGTCTTGAGGTAGCCTAAATTACACTTTAGATGGAGCACCTTTGGTGATTTCACTGAGTTATGGAGAACACATGTGGCTGCCTCTTGGACACGAGTGTCCTCTGTGCTCAAATGTACTAGCAGTAGCACCACACTAATGTAGTTTTGCTGGGCAGGTAAGTTGCTGAACAGCATTGAGCAAACGAGGATGACCAAAAGCTGATTTTTTAACAGTGCAGGAGGGTGTCTGAATGTGAATCAGTTGACCTGGTATAAGTGTCGAAGGACCATGGATGTTGCGTGGTGCGACCGTCTGAAATGACACTGTCCACCCTCACATCATACTTTTCACCTTGCCATACTGTGGTTTCAGAGCTGGTAAACAGGTCTGCATGTACATGTGTTGACTTGGGAGATGAAGGATGAGAAAACTGTTGACCCTTGCATGCCTGTGACCTCATGCAGATTCTCATGTTTTTTTTGTGCTGAACAGCATTTGAAGGGATGTTTCTGAAATCTGCTGTTTCGTCTCATCCTTTACCCATAAGCTGTTCCTGGCTTAACACTTGACATTTTTTTTTTAATTCTGTATTCAACTGCCCTTGCTTTAACTGTGCCTTTCCTGGCTAAACACTTGACAGGGTTTTTTTAATCCTCCGTTTGATTCCTCTTCTTTCCTTCAGTGTTACGTCTTGTTCTTTTGTGCTTGTGTATGTGTGTGTGTCTTTTCCTCCGTATCTGTCAGCAGCATTATTCTCATGCTGCTAGTTCCATCTGCCCCTGATACAATCATAGGTTTATTCTGCTATTGCCTTAGCACTGGTTGGCTGTGGTGGAATAGTCAGTATCAAGTCTGTCATGAAGCAGCCTACTAGAAGAGCACCACACTGCTGGCTCTCTCCTACGGTGTTCAATGGTGCCTGTTCAGATCCAACATCAACAGGTTGCCATCTAGAAAACGTTCAGTAGTGACAATTACCGTTTAGTCACTGAATCACCGTGAGTGAGCCTCTCCGCCTGTGTGGAGGGTGCCACCACATCCCTCTCAAAAAAAAAGTCCTAAAAAGAACGTCGTCTAGTAAGTAAGCGTTCAGTAGTGATAATTATCATTTAGTCTCTGAACCATGAGTGACCATCTCCACCTGGAGGGCGCCACCATATCCCTTCAGGCGCAGCAAAAGTAGCCTTGTAAATTAGCAAGTTTTGATGAGTTTTACCTATCATCATGGGCATAGGTATGGTGGGGGAATCAAGACAGTTCACAATGAGAGCTGCTTATAGTGAGATGTTTTCTCCAATGATGATCAACACAAAATTTGTATAGTGAAGATAATGTGGAGTTCCCCATGATAAGCAGCTGTCTGACAAAGGTGTAATTGTGCATTTCAGTTCTACAAAGTGCTCTCCCTTTGCTACCAAACAGGTTTCCATTCACTGGATCAGTTAGGAGACAGACGGGAGGAAACCTGGTTCTGATAGTAGACCTGCATCAGGAAACTTCCTGCAGGGCATTTCTTTTAATGTGGGAAAAGGGAAAACATTACAGGGAGCAAGCATGGGAGAATAGGCTTGGTGTGAGTAGTGATGCTCACTGCTGTTAAACGTCTTCTGTGAGAAGTGACAGCAATGACCTGGTGCATTGTGGAGCGTTTTTTTTCGCATCATCCCCCCCCCCCCCCCCCCCCTTCTTACTTTTGGTTGCTGTCTTTTATTGTGATAGGAAAAGTATAAATGCATCATCATCATGTGACTTTCAGATTGTTTTGGCAAAAATTGGTGAGTATGCTGTGTTTTTTTCTTTGTGTGTTTAACACAAGTTGATTTCGGTAAGTAACCTTTAACTCTCAACAGTTTTTTAGATTTTTGCATGAATTTTTTTGTAATTTTTCGTAACATAAGCGCGCATGATTTCTAAAGTGATAATAATTTTTTTGTAATGAATGTGTCTGTTTCAGGTTTTTTTTTTAGGCGATACATTGCTTCAGATAACAAAAATGTTGTTTTAAATACCATAATTCCGGGAAGAAAACCATCAATCACCAGTGATTGAAATTCAAGGGAAAGATCTGAAGAGAGTTAAAAGAGCTGACTGGGTCTAGGCATTCCCATAAAGTATACAGTAAGCAAGTAGACAGTCACTCAACATGTAGAGTTAGTGAACTTCAGGCAAGCAGACTATCACTCAACATGCAGAGTTAAGTACCTCAGACAAGCAGATGGTCACTCAACACGCAGAGTTAAGTACTACAGGCAAGCAGACCATCACTCAACATGCAGAGTGAAGTACTACAGGCAAGCAGACCATCACTCAACATGCAGAGTGAAGTACTACAGGCAAGCAGACCGTCACTCAACATGCAGACTTAAGTACCTCAGTTAAGCAGACCATCACTCAACACGCAGAGTTAAGTACCTCAGACAAGCAGACCATCACTCAACACGTAGAGTTAAGTACCTCAGGCAAGCAGACTGTCGCTCAACATGCAGAGTTAAGTACCTCAGTTAAGCAGACCATCGCTCAACACGCACAGTTAAGTACCTCAGTTAAGCAGACATTCGCTCAACATGCAGAGTTAAGTACCACCGCAAGCAGACTCAACACTCAACAAGCAGAGTTAAGTACCTCAGGCAAGCAGACTGTTACTGGGAAATTGCAGGGACTAGGAAGATTACCGGGGAAGGGTAAATCGAGAGATGAACAAACATGCACACCAATTGCTTTGAAAAAAAAAGCCACATTTTGAAAGTTTAATATGTATTTTTCATGGACAGTGTTTGTAAAAACAGAAAAATGTAAGAATTTATCTGACTGTTGTATGTTGTTGACGTTGCAACGGGCAAGAAATGTCAGAATTTATCTGACTGTTGTTTGTTGTTGACGTTGCAACGGGCAAGAAATGTAAGAATTTATCTGACTGTTGTATGTTGTTGACGTTGCAACGGGCAAGAAATGTGAGAATTTATCAGACTGTTGTATGTTGTTGACGTTGCAACGGGCAAAAAATGTAAGATTTATCTGACTGTTGTATGCTGTTGACGTTGCAGCGGGCAGGAAATGTGAGAAATTATCTGACTGTTGTATGCTGTTGACATCACAGCGGGCAGGAAATGTGAGAAATTATCTGACTGTTGTATGCTGTTGACATCACAGCGGGCAGGAAATGTGTGAGAAATTATCTGTTGTATGCTGTTGTATGCTGTTGATGTGTTGACGTTGCAGCGGGCAAGGAAAGGCCATCACAATGAACTGGAGAAGAAGCGCAGGAAAACGCTCAACGCAAGTTACTCAGACCTTAAAAGAGTTGTGAAGAGGTTGAACCATGGTGGCAGGGTGGTAAAGTCCACTGCAGAGACTGTGGGTACAGGCATTTGGATGCAAGAGGGGCAGTTCAAGCTCGCTCTCTCTCTCTCTCTCTCTCTCTCTCTCTCTCTCTCTCTCTCGCACACACACACATACACACGCATGCACGCACGTGCGCGCGCATACACACGTGGGCACGCACACACACACACACACACACACCACACATACACACGCACACATGCACACGCAGACATGCACATGCACATGCACACACATAAATACACACACACGCACACGTATGCCTGACACACCCATGCGCACAGGTTTTTTTTTTTTAGTGTTCTCTTTCATTGACTGTAATTTGCTAACCATTTCTCTTAAGAAACGTCTTGTAGTTTTTGTTTTCATACATTCAAGCTGAGCAGTTACAAGTTGTTATGTTGTCCACTATTCCTCTAGGTGTAAGTTCAGGGCCCAAATCTCTGAAGACTTTCTGTTGTCCGCCTCTCCCATGCGTTTCTTCTTCCTGCTACCGCTGAGCTGGGGTTGACTCTTTTATACAGAGGTCATTTGCCCATCATTCTTAACCTACGTACCTGAAAATCATGTGACAAGAAACCAACATTGACTGGGGTGTTTCTGTTGCTCGCAGGGTGGGAGAGACCGAAGTTTGGAGCTCTCATTCAAGTATCTGAGATCGCAGTGGAAGTCTCTGAAATCCGAGAGAGAAAATGCAAGAGAACCATTGAAACCTTGAAACAAATGCTGGCTGGTGAGTAACGGTTTAAGGAGGTTTTTAAAGATTATTTTCAAACAAAAAAAATGATGGAAAAGTGGGAGGGAGAGAGTATGGTGTCTATTGGAAAATGGGATCAGAAAAACCCAAAGGTCTCCTGACTTCTCTCCCTCTCTCTCTCTCTTATCTCTCTCTCCCTTTGTCTGCCTCTCTTTCTCTCTTGTCTCTGTCTCTCTCCCCCCCCCCCCCCTGTCTCTGTCCCTCCCTCCCTCTCTGTCTGTCTCTCTCCCTTTCTCTCCTCTCTATCCTCTCTGTCTCTCTCTCTCTCTCCTCCCCATAACTCACCAAGGTGTGCTGATGGCATAACCTACATTTGATACCTGTTTGCTGTTTTCGGGAATATGGCAAAGTCATTGCATTTGACGCTATCATTCTCTCATTTGTAATTTATTTCGTCACCATTGTAACATAGTCTGTCATTAACCTTTGGAATGTCGTTGGCGCATTGGTGCACGGAGCCGCCATCTTGCCAATACAGCCCCAGGTGCACTTGTGCGCCCATGAATGGTAGTGAAATCAGTAAGCTTGTACTCGATTGGTTGGAAAGAAACAATCAGAATGAAGCAAATCCATAATGCACCAGGATTTCAACTTACTTTCCTTCCTGTGTGAGCGCCATTTTCCATGTGGTTTGTTCACCGTGTATTTTCAAACTTTTTTGAAGTTTTTGAGAATAATTTCAGCATGGACACTGGCGATTAGCAATTCTTGCAGGAGGTGTTTTTCAGCTCAGACTCTAATGAAGAGTTCCTAGGATTTAACCCAGTGCCTACCGGCTCAACTGAGATCAACCACAAGATTTCCCCTGTCTGAATACCGGATCGACCGAGATCGACCTGCTGAATAGTAGGTCAACGACTTTCGCTTTTACCATCGCATATCCCAGAATGCAATCGCAGCAGAAGAGTCTTCTGGTACAGAAGTTTCTGGACATCATTTTGCTTTTTGTTGCATGAGTGTTGGTGGAGTAATTTCGCTGCTGTGAATTTTCAAAGTTTGGCTTTTTTTTCATGAAGATTTTCTGGGAAAATGGTGGATCTAGTAACTATGCAACTTGCAGAATTCATTTCTGAAGTGATAGTGATGAAGAGAGCATATTTGCGGGCTACACTCTTGAAACAGATTTGAAGCGAGATGATTCAGATGTTGATCTTGACCTAGTTATATATAAAGATTGACTGGTGACTGATTTTGAGGCCTGAATCGATAATAATTCAGGCGATGACAATGACGACATTGAATAGCCCATTGCTGCTGGGCCCAGCCTCCCCGAAAAAGAACATTCGAAAAACAAAACTTGCTAGAGATTCTTTAATTGGTGACTAGAGTGTTTGGCTACAAAAAGTGAAGCCCTAAAAAGTTTCGTTTGTTTTGATAGCCAGGAAACCGGGTCGGTCAGTGGGTGTGTCCCATGATTGCCTGTGGGAGCGTCACCTTTAGCCTTTTGATTTCAGAGGAATTTTGGCAGACTTTTAACGAGGAACAAAGTTTATTTTCTGCACAAAAGCAAGCAGAAAAGGATGAACATAAACTCTGGCCTAAAATAAAAACTGCCTGTTTATCAAAAAGCAAAGAGGAGACAGACAAGAGGTACATCATCACCACAGTGTGTGTGTGTGTGTGTGTGTGTGTCGGGGGGAGGTGGGGCATTGCTCAGTGCACTTGTGCTAAAGCACATTTTTGCTGAATTCCATCACAGTCTAAAGCCCAGTATTCAGTAATCTGTTCTTGTTATTTTTTTCCCCTTAGTAGTTAGAAGACAAATCTTGTATGTGATGCCTTCAGTTTAACAAAATCGTTGAGCTTGAAGTTCGGATTTTTTCCCCCTTCACAACAAAAGTTGATTATTTAGTGTGCAGATCATACAGAATGACTTTAATTTGTTCCTGAGGTTTCAGTACTTTGTTTAGACTTGGAAAATCACTCTGTGCTCTTAATCCATGACATTCTGTGGGTACAGTGAATTTAGGGAAAATTGTTTTAGCACCGAGAACACTGAAGTAGAGTTAATCTGTTTGTTTTTTTTTTTTTTTTTTTTTTTTTTTTTTTTTTGCTTGTGTACCAGTTTACTATATATGTGAAAAAAATGGCTATTGTGGATGGAGTGATGTCTGAATTTTTTTCATTACTTTTATAGAATAGATCAGTTAAAAACAATTTTTTTTTTATTGAGGTTTCTCTATGGCAAATTATATGTGTTGCGGAGTTACCTTTCTTGGCATGGTATTCACATAGTCATATACCACAAAGTCATGCGGTAGGCAGCGGGTTAATCGTGAAGATATTGAAAATGATGTGGCAGAGTAGGAATGGGCTGATGCAGGTGAGGGGGAACTGACAGACGATAGCAAGACCCTGTGTGCACTCCAGGGCTCCATGACTCATAAACACCCAGGCATGTTTTTTTTTTTTTTTTTACATAATCATCAAAGCATACACAAAGCACATAATAGTTGGTTTTGGCATATTCTTTATTCATTCCTCTACATTCACTCCAAATTCTATAACTGCAAAACATAGGAGAGAAATTACAGCAATTTGAAGGAGGTAAGTGTGCAGTTTTTTTTCAGTCACCCAAAAAGAATATGGCCGCAGGCAGATGTTACCGCTCATAAATGTGGCTTGCTAAAGGTTAATGTCAATGCCTTTTAAAGCTAGCCACTCTTCTAGTTACAACCTTATGTCCCTGTGCAAGTTGGCTCTTCTTCACACCACCCTGTCTTCTGGGTGCCCAGTCTGCTGGTGACCTCTGGAAATGTCACTGGCTTCAAGGCCATATTGTGCCAGCAAGAACTGTCGCCTGGCATCCTAGCTGGTGTCTTGTGGTATGGTTAAAGGTGGATTGAAGACATGCGTTTGTGCTCAGCAACTCTCAGCACCTCATTCTGCTGTGCTGCAAATAGAAAAGGCTTCATTGTTTATCGTTCTGGCTCCGCTGCCAAAGTGGCTGAATGAACTTGCTGCCAGAGTGGCTGAATGAACTTGAAGCCAGAGTGGCTGAATGAACTTGCTGCCAAAGTGGCTGCTGAATGAACTTTCTGCGAGAGTGGCTGAATGAACTTGCTGCCAGAGTGGCTGAATGAACCTGCTGCCAAAGTGGGATGAATGAACTTGCTGCCAAAGTGGCTGAGCGGCTGATGTTAATGGTCAGTTGGTGTTGTTGCTTCCTGACCAATGTCCCAATTGCAGGACATGCTGCCAAATGTCAGACAACTACAGCATATGTTTTGGTGGAAGAGGTGGATAATATTGACTTTGTGTTGATGGAAGATGTGGATAATACTGACTGTTTTGGTGGAAGATGTGGATAATACTGACTGTAGTTTTTTTTTTTTAGGGAAAATGTGGATAATACTGACTGTATATGTTGTGGTGGAAGATGTGGATAATACTGACTGTATATATGTTGTGGTGGAAGATGTGGATAATACTGACTATGTTTTGGTGAAAGATGTCGATAATACTGACTGTGGGTTTTGGGGGTTTTTTTGGTGGGAGATGTGGATCATACTGACTCTATGAAAGCCATGCCTTCATGGAAAAGTTGAACAGATGTGTCACATGGGACTGCCGAGAATAATGTTATTTTTCATGTAACTCATCTCATTAGAAATGAAAGGAATGTCACTTGTAACTATTCACAGCTTATTCACTGATTTGTCAATCACTGTGGTACAGTGATTCGACCACTCTTGCCATCAGCAGTCAATCAGCATGGTACAAAACATGCACACAAATGCACGTCACTTTTACTGCCTGATTTATGCATACAGATGCAAAGGCTGGTTCATGTAGTATAACTCTCAGAAGCAAGCTGGTTGGAGGAAGAGAGCGAGTGAGAAAAAAGAGAGAGCTGTTTGAACTCAATTTTTAGGTGGAACATTGGTGATAAAATGAATTTGGAATGTTTGTGTGTATATTCACATGTGCATGTGTGTGTGTACAGTTACAATTTGTACACACAAATGTGTGTCTCGGATGCATGAAATTCCCATCTGATGCACTGGAATTCAGGCCAGTGTATATAACTAAACATACAAAATTTACCATGGGGCAGTGATTTTCTCCTGTTGTATTACATTACAATGCAGAGCAGCACATCAAGCGAAAGCGCTTTAGTCTGAAATGCCACAATCAAGGTCATTAAAATATCAATTCTCTCGTCATTTTAGAACAACTTCTGCTTGAGAACTCTTCTCTACTGAAAACCATCAAGAGTAGTCAAAACAGATTACCCAGTGTGTGATCAGACAACAGGATTACGTGATTTGGCCAAGCATGAAATGCATGGAAAACCATATAAGATTCAGCTTTCCAGAATCAGTTCAACACTTTGGCTATGGCTTACACTAGTTACAGGTGATATAATCCAG
>JADBJO010004487.1:157500-172500 GCA_016801955.1 Conus betulinus
ATCGTCTGGGTTGCTTTGCACAGTGACTAGCTGCATCGTCTGGGTTGCTTTGCACAGTGAGTGCCTGTTTAATGAAAGATGGGTCCTTTTTTAATAGCATATTGATCTATACCGTACATGCAAATTGATCAGTTAAAACTCCTGTTAACATTGTACATGATATTGACAATGAGACAATTTTCATGTGCAAATTTTGGTTTGGAATGAAAGACAAGAGAGGGAAAAGACAGTGAAGGTGCATCGACATTTTAGAAAGGTACACTCCAGCTTTTCGCTTAGGAATATAGAGTATTTCTGATGGCTGAAACATTTCGAATGCATATGCAATATGACAGGAATAAAACTGTAGAAACTTACCTGACCTGAATCATGTGTGAAAGGTGTGAAACAAAGGCTTGGGAAAACGGTGGGATGTTTCTTTTCACTTCAGGGCTTCTTTATGTTTGGTTTATAATGAAGAATTTTAAAGGGACTCAAAGCGGGAAGTGCAGGCAGTGGAGGAGGAAGGATGCAAAAGTTTTTGTGTGTTTGAGAGAGAGAGAGAGTGTGTGTGTTTGTGTGTGAGAGAGAGAGAGTGGGTGTGTTTGTGTGAGAGAGAGAGAGTGGGTGTGTGTTTGTGTGTGAGAGAGAGAGGTGGGTGTGTGTGTGTGAGAGAGAGAGTGGGTGTGTGTTTGTGTGAGAGAGAGAGAGAGTGGGTGTGGGTGTGTGCACAAGTGACTGTGTTAATAAGCACGAGGGGCCTGTCAGTCTACTTCCATATTTTGCTGCATAGATCACTGTGCCTTTGAAGATGTATACAGAGGGCACAGTATATCACTGAATGCACAAGCCTAAGTCATTTCACAAAAAAGAACGGTGACATTGCTAGTGTAGGGTGGGGGTCATTTGTCTGAAGAAACATTGTAGACAAGGCGTCAGGATGCTACGCTTTGTCTGAACTGATGTTAAATGCCAGGATGGGTATGAAGTTCCATACATGTCACGCACATTTTAAGCTTCCCGTTGTTGTTCAGTGCTTCTTGCTTCACGCAAAAGTGTTCACTCTTTTTTCACTCTACAATGAGTAGACTTGTTAACTGATGGCTCCTTCACCTTCCTTTCAGGTCATGTGACCTTAGCAGACCAATAGCTTCTATTTTGAATCGAAACTTTACACCCCTGTCCGAGTCATGATCAGTCAGCTATGTATGTGTTTTTGTGGCCGGGAAAGGGTAAAGGGGTGCAAGAGTATGGAATATCCTTCACTCAGTTGTGGATCTACTCTGTGTGTGTGTGTGTGTGTGTGTGTGTGTGTGTGTGTGTGTGTGAATCACTTCAAATGTTTTCCTTTGTGAATACGAACTTGTTTATTGTGTAGATGCTTTGAGCTTGGTTGAGAAAGAATTCAATAAATTCCCATTATCGTCGTGAATGAGGGGAGGGAATGCATGTGTGTGATGTTTCTCACCTCACCTGTAGTCAACAGTTTTTCTCTCTGTGGTTTCACAGTTTATTTTGGAGACATCGTAATACACTGTAAGAAGTGAATGTAAGGTTCAACCTCGCTCATGACAGCATCAGAACCTGCCAGTAAAATCATATTATCATTTTAGAGACTTTTTTCCTTCAAAGGAACTGTACATTCATTATGAAAGAATCTTCAGTAGTGAGCTATTTAATAGAAGCAGTCAGTCACAATATTGATATCGGCAAAGCCACTGTGTAGCAGCTAGAAACAGTTAGGACAACCATACTCTTACCTCTGCTGCATAGGCCAGTAGCTAGAAGCTTTTTATGATGGCATTGCTTTAGCGTTCAGTTTACCCAATGCTCAGTAATTTGAAATACAGTCAACAATCATATATGCTCCAACACACAAAACGACTGGTAGCAAAGTATTTGTACATATACGACACGCATAAAAACAAAGCATGTATATAGGTAGACAATAGATATATAAAGATATGTAGAGTGAAAGAGTTTTTTAACTGGATGAATCAAGTTACCAAGGCCTGCTGCTTATCTGTATTTGTATCTGTTTTGAATTAAAGAAGAAAATGAAGCTTAATACAGGCATTACTACACATGCTCACTGAGAGAGAGAGAGAGAATGCATGAGAGGCAAACAAATTTGTCAGATACAAAATGAGATGGAACAAAGTGCACACACACGCACGCTCGCACACGCACACACACACACACGCATGTTCAGAGAGAGGAGATAAATGGAAAAAGAGAAAAAAAGAAAGGACTGAAAATGAAAACTAGCAAAAAATAATCTTTCTTTTGTAAAGTCTTGGATCAAAATGAAAAATGTACATCTCTGTCAGGATCAAAGAAATCTGATCAGGTGGAACACTTCTGAACGGGATTTTCTTGGATTCTGGTGTAACATCATTTGAGTTTCCAACAGTCTATGATGTTTTGCAGTGACTCGTACATTGATTTTGATACGAGTTGGTATTAAAAAAAAAAAAAAAAAACTGTGGTTTCTGTGTAAGCTGTAAAAAAAAAAAAACTTTTCCTCTGTGCGACCACCAGTTGCAGGTGGTGAAACTGCCCTAAAGATTTCGGTGGATTTTAAAGAGTTTGTTTTCTCTCTGCATGTTCCAGTCCATTTGCCAGTTCTTGGACCTAAGTCTGAGCTGTGAGTTTCAGACCTGTTAAAAACATAAAATAAAGATCTGCAGAGTTCTTTTTATGTGTCATTCTTGGCAAGATTGCCAGTCGTTTCATTGCCAACATTATCAGAAACCTAAGCAAACATGTTACATAACTATCAGATTTCAGAGAGGTGTACAGTGGGCTTTTTGCCTTTGTAAATTGGGAGTTGGTTGTTTTTGAGGTTATGGCCAGCAGTGGCCTCCAAAGCAAAAGAAGGAATCATAGTGAATGAGATGATATGTTTTGACATAGAGACCATTTAAAGTGCCAGAACCAATGCTGTACAGCTCGGCAGTGTAGATGTAGCTGTCTGAAGTGAAAGACTGTTTTGAACTTCAGTTTCTGAAAGGGAGCTGTTGAGTTGTAAGCAGCGGAAGCAACTCATTCAAATCGGAACCATTAGTCAATATTCTTTGAAAAGATGGAAATTTTGATGTTCAGGAAAAAAAAAAAATCATGTACCACAGAGGGCATGTGGATTGTTCGCAAAAACATCGTTGGATGCAGCAAAGATTTTCTCTGTGAGGGCACCAATTAATGACTTCAAGACTGAGGAAGGCAGCTAAACTATGCCTTTTGCACCACACACACACACACACACACACACACACACACCCCCTTCTCCCCGGTTCCTAGTCCAGTGCACAAGAGAGGTAATTTGCGCTAGTGGTACTATGCCTGTATCACACTTCAGCATACAAATTCACTGGCGCGATTCACTGCCAAGCACTTGCCCTTTGTCCAAACCGGTGCCCACCGTTTTGTTTGTTTGTTTTTTTTTTTTTTTTTTTTTTTTTTTTTTTTTGGGGGGGGGGGGGGGGGGGGGGGTTGGGGGGTTGTTTGGGTTTTTTTTTTTGTTTTTTTTTTTGGCCGGTGCGCGCTGCAGTCGTAAAATAGGGCTGGTGCACCCATGTTGCTCGCTCCTGTGGAGGTTCTGTCGTGTCACAGCCGGTGGCCATTACACAATGGCATCTGCCAGGGAGCAGTTATGTCCCTTTACGTGTTAATGGAATGCCCTGTGCGTGCCTGCACCCCATGTGAACGCAGCGCAGGCTTCCCTGGTTGGTTCGGCATTTGGGAACAGTACTTCTCTGGGTCCCACCCGCACCTTTGGGTGTATTTTTTTTTTTCCCCTTCTTAATGCACAAGAGACAGATAATTTATGCTAGTGCCACATGCCTGTGCCAGACTTCAGCATACAAATTCACATGCGCGTGTTCACTGCCGAACACTAGCCTTTTGTCCAAACCGGTGCCCTAAGTGATGGAGAGGACTTGAGAACTGACATGTTGGTTGACTGTCCTCCTCCCCCTCATCCCACCCCGTCCACCACCACCCCTCCCCCGACCTACGCACACACACACGCACACGCACGCGCATACACACACACGCGCGCACGCATACGCACGCACGCACACACACACACACACACACACACACACACACACTCTCTCTCTCTCTCTCTCTCTCTCTCTCTCTCGGTGCTCAGAATATTCAGACCTCATACTTCTCCATTGACCGGTTGGCCAATCTTTGCTGATCAGTGGAGGCTGGCTCCCATGAGACAGTAGACACGTGTCACGTGAGACACGTCAGGGATTTATCTTCTGTCACTCCTGTTAATACCATGCTGAATGTACTGTAAAGTGTTGTGTCGGCCAACCTATTTTCACTGTGGACTGACTTTTGAGACTACGGCTGGCATGGTTACAGTACACACACACACACACACACACACACACACACACACACACACACACACAGACAGACACACACACACACACTCACTCTCACTCACTCACTCGCAAAGAGCTTTCCTCTAAATTTGATTAAGTACCGCTTACAGAAGTAGTCAAGAACTAATGCCATGAAATCTAAGGCGGGAAAATCAAGACGGCTCCATTTTAAAACCGCTCAAACTGTTTTCCGAAGGGAAAGGGGTAATGCAGGGAGGTGTAGGCTATAAGAGGCGGAAAGATGCGAGGCGCCATTGAAGGAGAAAGAGAGAGAGGAGCCGCAGTAGCATTCCAAGTCTTAGTTTTCTGTCTTTCAGGACCTTTACTTGTTCAAGATTCCCACATTTTCCAGGAAGGGTATGATGGAAACTAAGAACAGCAGACCGGAAAGCAGAGAGCTCATTCCCGCTTCGCCTGACCTGGAGAGTGACACAGTAGAGAACTTATCACTTTTCTCCTCTTTTGGTCGACCTGCACATAAATCTTGAATATGAATAAAGCCATTCGTTACGTTGAACAGTTCCAGGGTGACTGATATCAATATCTGTCCAGAGTTCTCTCAGAATATAGTATTCTGTTGGATTCTCTCTCTCTCTCTCTCTCTCTCTCTCTCTCTCCCCCCCCCCCCCCCCCCCCCCCCCCCCCCCCCCCCCCCCTGTGTGTGTGTGTGTGTGTGTGTTGCTCGGTCTCTCTTTTTCCCTGTGAGACTTGTTCTTTAAAAGCTGAATTAGGAAAGATAGTAGATGAATAAATTTGCGTAGTTTCCACTGCGGAGTGGCGTCCAATACTCGATGAACAGCAGCTGTTTGGGATCTAAATGCCTAGTTGTTTGGATGGATGCATTAGGCGCATTTGATACAAATATCATTAACATTAGACAAACAGACAAGAATACATGGATTTTCATAGCCGTAGCAATTTGTTTTAAAGGACCTAACTCGGCACAAATGCATTACCAGCATACGCAGTTAGTTCCCTTATGACGACTCGCTCCCAAGGCAAGAAACGTGAGCTTCTAACAATTTTCAAATGTTTCACAAAAGAAAATCAGCGACTTGCTTTAACAAGCAACAAACATAATTGTCGCATAAATTTCAACATCTAAATGTCAAATATTGTATGCCAGTCTTTTTTTTTTTTTCTCCCTAATTCAAATGGAAAAAGAAAAATTGCATAGGTGTATTAACCTTCATTTTTTTTTTTTAATGAACTTTTTTTTTTTTTTTTTTTTTTTTTTTTTTTTTCTTTTTTTAGCAGTGAATATCAACATAAAATAAGAAAAGCTGCTTTGCTCAGCATGTTGAAATGTCAGCCAAAGTACCCTGATGGATTTAAATTGATGAAGACCAGTCTGACATGAACTTAATCTAACAAGCTTATAAAATTTTATAATGTCTTTAATAGATTCTGAATGTTCGAATAATCTTCACTGTAGCGCGCGCGCGCGTGTGTGTGTGTGTGTGTGTGTGTGTGTGTGTTTGCCTGGGTGAGTAAGTGACTGTGTGTGTGTGTGTGTGTGTGTGTGTGTGTGTGTTTTCGCGCGTGTGCGCATGTGTTATTGATGTACTGATCTCTTTCCGTATGCTTTAATCTGTTAGCTGTAGTCTGGTTTCTGCCTGTTGAACACAAGGACAGTTTTTTCACCAGTGCTTCCCATGGTTTTCGACTGGTGGACAGGGGGGACTGGGGGGGGGGGGGGGGGGGGGGGGGGGTGAAAGCTTATCATCACTAATGAATATGAGGAGAATGAAAGGAGAACTACTTCGATGGATGTGAAATTGATCATTGCCTAGTGACATGGTATGTGGCAGCGCACATGCATGTGCATGTGCATAGGTGGAAGACTGTCTAAAAGTGTGTGTGTGTGTGTGTGTGTGTGTGTGTGTGTTACGAACAAGACAGTTAAACTCAGTACTGGGAAAGCACTATTTATTGGCTGAACAACCCCCAAAATCCTCAATACCTGTGATAAAAGACATTTTCTTGCTGGATCGAAGACAGTCGACTATGGTGAGCATACACATTAACTCAGCTCACAGAACACGACCGCTTGCCTTTCGGCAGCACCGAGGAGGGTAGGAGGAGGATGGTCCAAGAGGAACAATTTTTCTTCCGAATTCTACGACAGAATGACGCTGGCGATTTTTGGTCACCTGGGAAAACTTGAAAGATTACGCAATCAGTGCGGGACAAGTTTGTAGAAAAAGGGAAATAATTCACTTTATGGTTTGACTATTTGTGTCTGAGGTGATGATTTGCACACGGAAGTCACGTGTCATCCCCGACTGTAGCATCTCTTCATCTATTCGTCTGACCAATCAGCAGACAAAGAATAACTGAAAAATGAGACAAAACTTGTATGAAAGTCGAAATTAAATGAAAATAATTTCTAGGATGCTGTTCGGTAGAGGCGTAGGCCTACATGTGCCCGAAGTAGGCCTAGTCCCGCTAGGCTCTCCCACCTGGATGTTCCTCGAAGTTCATGCATTGCCGCGAGGTCTGTGTGTGTCTGCGCGGGATCGTCCTTTACAAGTACATCAGCACCTTCATGGCAGTCTCCATTTAATTTCAAATTCCAGGTATGTTTCGCTTATTTTTTAGAGTGAAATTGCATCGTAACTCATCGTTTCACTTTCATGTGTGAGTGAGCTCCCTTTTTAAGGTACGTAAGTTTTCAGTGGTGAAGGCAACAGCAGCCACAAATGATGGGTCAGCCATGCACGAAAGCTTTATAAGATTGAAGAGGAAGAAAACAGATTGGTTTAGATTGATCATTGATTAGCACGTCTGGCGTTGCGGGAATTTCCAGAAGTAATTAGTTTTCTGCGCAGTCTGTAAACTGGTTTCCTGATGGGCTGCAAAGGGGACGCGACTGACCCAGGGTAGAGGCTTAATTCTGTTGGAGATGAAGTCACCACCGTTTATTTCTAATCATCCTGTTCATCTCTCTCTCTCTCTCTCTCTCTCTCTCTCTCTCTCTCTCTCTCTCTCTCTCACACACTCTCTCTGCACACACGTGTGTGTGTGTGTGTGTGTGTGTGTGCGCGCACACACACACATACAAACGCACACACATGCACGCACGCGCACACAGAGAGAGAGAGAGAGAGAGAGAGAGAGAGAGAGTCTGCTTATAATCATACAAATGGACACAGAAATTAACTACAAAACATTTTGGAAGATCCTAGTCCTAGAAGCGCTGTTGGTAGAAAAAAAAAAAAAAAAACGACTGAAGGTTGGTTTCGGATGAAGCAATAGAAGAAGAATATCTTATATCAAATGGAATCGAAAGAGGTAAGACAGCAGTGGAATATCTTACATGCAAGGAAAGAGAAACCCAGCACTGGGGACCATAGACAGAAAAGGGATGGAAGCCATGAGACTTAGCCTACATGTGAAGCTGTCTTGCCGAAGAAAATTTTAAGTTAGAAGAACAGCGAGACCGAGAGAATGTGCACAAGATAACCGGATCAGAGCGATAAGCAGGGGCAGCGCCGGTAACAACATCGTAGCAGGTGCAGGCGATCTTGTAGTCCACTCTTGCAGAAACAGGGAGCCAGTGGAATCTCATGAATAACAGGGCACAGAGTTGACGATGTTGAGCCTTGAAGGTAATCTGCGGACAAGACAAACAGTAATTATCCACTATCAGAGAAAAAAACAGCTCCCAGTGGTATAGAGGTTCGTCTATGAGGAGGGGCTGAACAGGTGGGGGCCACGTTTTCGAGCTCTGACGACAGGTAAAATTTGGACTTTTTTTTTTTAACGCAACTGCGGAAGCTTTAAGAATTGGGCGAATAACGTTACCTGATCGATAACTATATCTGTCTGTCCGTTTTTATGAGAGAGAGAGAGAGAGAGAGAGAGAGAGAGAGAGAGAGAGAGAGAGAGAGAGAGAGAGAGAGAAAAAGGCTAAAGTTTACGCAAATTAATATGTATGAGAGAGAGAGAGAGAGAGAGAGAGAGAGTTTGAACAAACTAGTTCTCTTGTTCTCTAATTTAGCTCATTGCCGCTCTGAATTCTATTAATCTTGGTAAGAAACAAGATAAACGCTGTCTCAAAAGGCTACAGGTCAAAACGGGTGCTTTCCCCTGATGACGTTCAGCCATGCTTTCTTTTCTTTTCCTGTATTCATGCGTCAAACACTTTAATGTCCTTTTACTGGAAGGAAGAAGCGGCCGAAGTTTTCACTCTCGCCACTAAACAACCAAGGACCTAGTGAGGATGGAGGGAGAGGAAGAGGAGTTGGGCGTGGAGGAGGATGAAAGGTGGGAGGGTACAGTTGGCGCCGCACAATACATGCAACTCCATCTGAACAAGAATTTAAAAAAAAAAAAAAAAAAAAAAAAAAAACAACAACAACTGAAAACACATGCAAAGAAAAAAGACAGATAAAAAAATCGGACACAGGGGGGATGGCGGGAGGAGGGACGGAGGAGGTATCACAGTACCATCTCTGCTGGCACTACAATTTCAGCGAGGCTGAAACAAACTTAAGACGTAGTAGAGGAGCCAGCAGGGAAGAGAGGAGGGGGGGGGATGGAGGGGGAGGGGGGGAGAGAGAAAGGATGGAGTGATAATGGGGCGGTTGGGTTTCGCGGGGGGGGAGGGGGGTGGCAGGGAGGTGGGAGAGATGCCGTCTGTGCAATGTGGGTGGGGGCAGGAGAGTAACAGGCGGGGGAGGGGGGGGGGGGGGGGGCGGGAAGGTGAAGGGAGCGCACTGACATCTACTAATTATTCCGGCAGAGCAGACGACTGACCGCAGGGCAATTTTTCAATCAAGTCAACCAGCCACCAGTGCGTTGTGTCCCCTTTGTCTGTTGTTAACCAATCAGGGAAAGTGGAGGGTTCCGGTGTAGAGAGCTATAAACACCACCGTGCTAAAATACACTACCAAGGGAGTTATCTAACAGCGTTTTTACACAGGGAGCTTTTATTTGAAGCCCCACAAGTAACCTCCCTTTGAAACGCAGCTCTTCTTCTTCTTCTTCTTCATCTCTTTCGTCAACTGTTAAGGTCAGAATCGTTCATACAACAACTGTGTCCGCTTGCGCGTTACTTGACATTAATATAAAACATTAGAAATTTTTTCTTGATTAATACCACATTGACCCTTTGACGGGAGGAAAAAAAAAAAAAACAAAACAGAGACGAAACCACAAGGGAAGGCGACAGTGCGGAAGAGCTTCCCGCAGAGAGTGAGTGTCTCTCGCATGTTACAACACCGGAATCCTTGTCCGCTCCCCCCCCCCCCCCCCCCTTTCTCTCTCTCTCTCTCTCTCTCTCTCTCTCTCTCTCTCTCATCCCGTCCCCATTCCGTCCACTTTCTCTCTCAAGTGCGTCATTCGCTCGTTACCCTTCCCTAGTCAACCAGTGTTCTTCTTCTTCTTTTTACGTAGAGCAAGTATTTGCACTTTGACGTTGGTCAGCCCCCCCCCCCCCCCCCCCCCCCCCCCCCCCCCCCCAACACGGAGAAAAGACTGACAACAGTTAAATAACAGTGCACACCAAGATATAATGGTACATGCATGATTCGTCTGCCCACAGACACCAAACTGTCGCAGTCCTGTTGGGGTGGCCGTCCCAAATGGGGCAAATGTGTTAAGAAGTCTAGGATGGAGGCGAATTTCTCAACCGCAAGAAACGCTAGATGTCTTGCCGCGAGATGGTGGTGGCGAAACTCTCCAAAGAAACGACAAATGGACGAAGACTACTGTTGTTATTATTATGATGTGTGTTGAAATGTCAAACCTTGTGCAGCGTTTAGATATGTATATTGCAGAAATGTCTTGTAACTCGTTTGATACTTGTCTAATTTCTGTTCATTCCTGCTTCTCATAACTATCGCAACTGACATTTTTCTTTTCTCTGGAGATATAATAAATGTTTCTCTAATTTAACATTATCCTGAATAGACGGTTCTTGGTTGAAGCTGCCTTTTCCGAACGAACCTGGTTCGTGACTGTGGACCCAGACTTGACAAAATTAGGACTTCGGGCATAGCAAGTGTAGTAACGGCAATGTCTAACAGCTGACTGACACAGCTGTACAATGTACAGGGACAGATCCGTAACGTTCCATTTCCAAACACGCTCTTACTCACCATTCACGACTCCGACCCAGTGTGCCGTCATCTTTGTCCAGCATGCAGAGCCAGTCACGAGATTATGGGAGTTTACTAGCGTCTAAAGGCGATAATCTTCGAGGAAAATAGCGGGAAGTGAGAAAACACTTATTATCATAAGATAACGCCTATTTGTCTGAAGATCACAACTGTTGCCACTGTTTCACTTAGGATAATAACTGTTTTCCCCGTTTTCCTCTAGGATCAGAGTTTTTTTCCCTCTGTTTTACTAAGGATTATACTTGTTATCCTTTGTTTTTCTGAGGAAAACAGATTTTACTGCGAGGGAAACATCGTTTGCGGGGAAAACAATGTGTGATCGCTGCTGACCATAACAAAGGCAAATCGGGCTGACAAAACAGGGAACATAGTCGTGATGCCGAGGATCATAAACTGTTTTCATATGTTCATTGTTTTCCTCAAAGATATTGATTATCCCCCACCTTCACCCCCCCCCCCCACCCCCCCCCCCCCCCCCCCCCCCCCACGAAAACACAGGAAAAACAAGATGAATAAATGTTAATTTGTATTTGTTCATGTCTCCAGCTGCTGTTGCTGTGTAGATGTGCTCGCTACAGGGTATATAGGCAAGCTTGGAACATCCTTTTGTGGGGGATGTTTCCTTGTGTGTTCTGTGTGCTCTGTGCTGTCATATCTGCTACGCGATTCGGTGTCGTAAGCAGTATTCCTTTGGAGTTATGGGCGTGTCTTTGTTTATTGTGGAAGCAAGACTTAGCCTACTTATTTGTTGATCAGGGGTTTACGCCAATAATAACTGTTTTCCTCGAGAAAATAGGGAAGAATTCGTGATTGTTAGCAAAAATTGGGAAAATGGTTATTTTCCTAAGGGAAACAGTTATGATTCTCAGGGATAACAGCTTGAGATTTTTTTTTTCCTGAAGGATTACAGGTGTTTAGAAAACAGAGAGAGAGAGAGAGAGAGAGAGAGAGAGAGAGAGAGAGAGAGAGAGAGAGAAGCTTATAAAGGTGGTATGTTCCCGTAGAAATGCGCTAGCAATATCTATCCATTTTTCACCGCGAGAGGTCGCCAAGAAACGGCTGTATTCGTCAGACTCTACCAGCATTCGCCCTCGCCGTTTGTGAAACGCACGCAGTTCCTGCACCTTCGCTTCCGATATCGACCTTTGCTTCCGCGAGGTGACTTCGCGCGCCCTCTGTTTTTCCCTGAAGGCGGAAAGCACGTTAGGGACAATGTGTTACGGTCTTTTCAGGGTCCCAATCTATCACGAGGTGTGAGTGTGTGTAAAAAGTCAAGTGAGCATAACGTTTTGTTGTTGTTGTTGTTGTTTTTGTTTGTGTTTTGTTTTGATTTGTTTTTTGTTTTTTTAACTGTAAAGACTTCTGTGTTCTAACCTTTTTTGTTTTCCTTTTTTCCTTTTTTTTTTTTTTCGACCGTCTTTTCCTTTTTCCTTTGCTTGTTTAAAATCCCCCCCCCCCCCCCCCCCCCCCCCCCCCCCCACCTCCCCGCTACCCCCCACCCCCCCCCGAAGTCCCCACTTTCAAATGCAGCAGAATTTAAAGTTAGCCAGTTGAAGATGGCGCTTACACCAAAGAATCTCTCTCTCTCTCTCTCTCTCTCTCTCTCTCTCTCTCTCTCTCTCTCTCAATCAGTCAATCAAAACACATTCTTACCGTTGAGGCAGTGGGTACGGTAAGGACAGTAGGCCCCGTTGAGGACGATAAGGACAGTAGGCCCCCAGAGTTGTCTCTCTGATAGATGAGGAATTATCTCCTCCTTGTCTGACTTCCCAGTCATATGACCGAAGTCTCCGGTGGTTGGTAGTTCACACGTTTTACCGCGCGTGCTTGACAACAAAGAGGTATTGACCAGTTGCCATAGAAACACAATGCTGTTTTTCTTTCGTGTATAACGAGCGATTTGGCGACCGCATTCACATACAGCAACTCGCTGAGGGAGAGCAAAGCTTGTTTGTCTGCTGGCGTGGGTTTGTGGGACTTGCTAAGGATTTCTGAGTCGGTATGTGAGCTCGTTCTCTCTCTCTCTCTCTCTCTCTCTCTCTCTCTCTCTCTCTCACACACACACACACACACACACACACAGAGGACTCTGTGTGTGTGTGTGTGTGTGTGTGTGTGTGTGTGTGTGTGTGTGTGTGTGAGAGAGAGAGAGAGAGAGAGAGAGAGAGAGAGAGAGAGAGAGAGAGAGAATACGAATTTTGACCATTCGCTTCATTTTTTTGGTGACTGTCATGTTTGCTTGTGTACCTACCTACCTGCCTTGCTTACTCGATTTGTCACTTTTGTTTGCCTGTCACACCAAGCCGTTGCGGTTTTAAACTTTTTTTTTTTTTTTTTTATTGCATATTTAGCAATTCTTCCCTGTTCGTTTGTTGTTGTTGTTGTTGTCGTCGTCGTCGTTGTTGTTGTTGTTGTTGTAGCCATTGTGATTATAATACCGATAAGAACAATAAAGATGATGATGGTGATGATGATGATGACGACAATCAATAAGAACAACAGCAGCAATAATAATGATAACAATAATAGTGACAATAATGAGATTATAATAAGAATGATGATAATAAGAATAATAGTAATTAATAATAATAACAGTAATAATAATGATAATGATGATGATGCTTGTTGTTGTTGTTTGTTGCCGCTAACACCATTAATGCTTTAGTGTAAAGTGGTGGAATGCAAGAATAGACTGGAGACGAGGCACTGGTTCCAGTCGTCATCCTTGGGCAGAAAGTTTTCAAGTCTTGTTGAGTCTCTCTCGTTCTTCGTTCAGTGGTTCGCTCTTTGTTTATTTCTGTCTGTTTTTTTTTTCTTTCTTTGTTTATTTCTGTCTGTTCTTGTTTCTTTTCTTTACTTTTCTGTCTGTTTTTCTTTCTTTTCGAGCAGACGACTGGTATCTTTAAAATAGATTCGCTGTGGGGTCTCTGACGTACAAGTTTTTGGTCACGAATAACTAGCATCCTTTCTTTCATTTACTTTACTGTTAGCGCTGTGCAACCTAAAGCGGGTGTGTTCGTTCGCCTATGCGTAGCGTAGAATGTCGATGTGTAGTCTTCATTTTGTTGTTGTCAGTGCTTCCAAGCTAGCCGATTTGAAAAAAAAGAAAAAAAAGTTTGCTACTTTACTTGTCAGTCGACAGAGCGTTTTGAGTCTGCCGCGTTTTAGTGTGACATCGTCTGTCAGCCACCATTATCATCGTCATCATCGTTGTCGTCAGCATGTGATTGCACCACGACTGTCAGGACCTCTTATAATTGTCGCCAAAATCGTCGTTGCAATATTCGTAGTTATACTTGCAAAACAAATTTGGCCTGCTTCCGCCAGTTTGGAGGGGACTCTATCACATCTCTCCATGTCAATTTTGGAACCACATACGTTTTGAATCTTTTTCTCTCTTTCCCTTTTTGTTTTCATTTTTTTTTTATTATTTGATTTATTATGATTAGCATAACAATAAGGTGACTGCGGGCAGAAATTAAAATAGATTTTAGAAATAATTTATAGCAAGTCCGCTAGACGACAGGGACAAACAAATTTCGAGTCAAAAACACGACGCGTTTTGACCTCTTAGGTCTTCTTCAGGCAAGATGAATAAAATCCAGGATAAGGAAAACGAAGAACGAGCAATCGTTTTCGTCTTCTGGAATTCGGCAGCCACAGCCACCCCCCTCCCCCCCCCCCCCCCCCTCTCTCTCTCTCTGTCTGTCTGTCTGTCTGTCTGTCTCTCTCTCTCTCTCTCTCTCTCTCTCTCTCTCTCTCTCTCTCTCTCTCTCTCTCTCTCTTATCAAAGATGACGTGGAATTTACACGGAAATAAGTTGATTTAGAAACTAGATTCTTCAAAGTACATCTTTGCTTGTCGGAACAAAAAAGTCGTTTTTGAAATTAGATTGACTAAATGGCGTGTTTGAATGCCAATTCTGTGTCTTCCATTTGTAAACATTAATCATTGGCTGGGTGCTACGTCATTCACAGAATTCTGTAAAGCTTCTACAGAATGGTAGGGAAAACGCTCGGAGCCTTCTAGCTCTAAACACCCGCGGGCCACAACGGCCGTGTATGTGCAGTTGCTGCCTATGAGACGTTGAAAATCCCTTTTATTCTCATCAACTGTTACTGCTTAAACAAACTTTTTTTCTCTTCTTTTCTTTCTTTTTTTTTTTTCCAACATTGATAACGAAAGGCAGAATCAACATAATATCCCTAGAAATGAGTATACTACATGAGAAAGGGGTAAAGTGTGTGTGGGGGGGGGGGGGGGGGGGGGGGGGCGGAACAAAAGATATAAACACATTACAAAGAAAAAAAAATCAGACAGTTCCATTAAAAAATATATATAAAGAATGAAGGAAGAGGAAAAGTAAGTAAACATACGTACAACCTTTTCTCGTTCACGCGGCACTCGAGGAATTCATACACCCGGTATGCCTGGCCAAATACAGTACAGTGTGTTAGGTAGAATTTTTACACATGCATAGACCTATTTTCTGAAAT
>JADBJO010004487.1:180000-185000 GCA_016801955.1 Conus betulinus
CGAGATGAAAAAAAAAAAGACGGTCATACACAAAACACCCCACTCCATTTGTTGGGTAGATGGGATTAATCCTTGCCTGTCTATACAGGGAGTGTTCGCAGGAGTATCAATCAGCCTGCGTACGCAGACACTAAAAAAAAAAGTAAATAAAAAAATAATAATAAATAGGGGGGGGGGGGGGGGGGGGGGGGGGGGGGGGGGGGGGGGGGGGGGGGGGGGGGGGAAAGCAAATACAAAATACAAAAAACAAACAA
Organism: Conus betulinus; assembly: GCA_016801955.1. NCBI lineage: Eukaryota > Metazoa > Mollusca > Gastropoda > Neogastropoda > Conidae > Conus > Conus betulinus. The sequence continues at coordinate 180,255 of JADBJO010004487.1, forward strand.
AAAAAAAGACACTCGATGCGGTAATAGCTCTAAGTCAGTCTCGGTAATTCCTGCAGCTCCCTATCTAATGAAATTTCCACGAGTCTCACTCACCTTTATCTTATCTCTAAACAATATCGGGTTTCCCGTTCGGCTGTTTTTTTGTACTCCCAGTTCTTATAGAACAGGGAGTACTGTCTCTCTGTCTGTCTGTCTGTCCGTCTGTCTGTCCGTCCGTGGTCAGAATGTGTTCCACTCGCTTCAGACAAAACTACCGGGCCGATCGTTCTGAAAATTTGTAGGGTGTGTTCATTATGGGTCACGGATGATGCCCGATGTTTTATTTTACCGTTATATCCGTTATTAATGGTTATAACGGCCCATAATGGTTTTTTCTTCTTTACGGAATATCTCAAAAAGTGCTTGGCCGATCTTTCTGAAAATTTGTAGGTATGTTCACTATGGGTCACAGATGATGCCCAATGTTTTCTTTTACCGTTATATCCGTTACTAATGGCTACAACGGCCCATAACGGTTTTTCTTCTGTATGGAATATCTCAGAAAGTGCTCGGCCGATCTTTCTGAAAATTTGTAGGTTTGTTCATTATGGGTCACGGATGATGCCCGATGTTTTATTTTACCTTTATAGCCGTTACTAACGGCTATAACGGCCCATAACGGTTTTCTCTTCTTTATGAAATTTCTCAGAAAGTAGGCCTACTTGGCCGTTCTTTCTGAAAATTTGTAGGTAGGCTTATGTTCACTATGAGTCACGGATGATGCCCGATGTTTTTATTTTACTGTCATATCCATTACTAACGGCTATAACGCCCATAACGGTTTTTCTTCTGTATGGAATATCTCAGAAAATATGTGGCTGATCTTTCTAAAAAATTGTAGGTATGTTCATTATGGGTCACAGATGATGATGGCCGATGTTATAACCGTTACTAACAGCTATAACGGCCCAAAACGGTTTTTTTTCCCCTTTATGGAATATCTCACACGTACTTAAGATAAACTGGGAGTACGTTTGTATGCTTTGCACCTTGTTGCTCATAGTTTTTGCACTCCTCACGAACCTACAGAAAAACCGTGTCACAGAAGATCTTCGAATCAAAAGTAACAATAAAAAAAGAAATATAATAATAATAAAACTCGAACTCGCCACCGCAAACGCCTTGTGTTCTCAGCGCCGCGAAGGGTACCTAGGAACGACAACTTGCGTCCAGTCGGCTATTTCACCACTGTTTCGGTACTTCCAAAACAGCTTGCATACTTTTGATACACTAGTTTCATACTGTTAATTCTGAATTCTTCTTTTTTACCTCTGCTTTCGTACATCCATCTCTGCTTTCGTACATCCATCTCTGCTTTCATACATCCATCTCTGCTTTCGTACATCCATCTCTGCTTTCGTACATCCATCTCTGCTTCCGTACATCCATCTCTGCTTTCTCTGCTTTCGTACATCCATCTCTGCTTTCGTACGTCCATCTCTGCTTTCGTACATCCATCTCTGCTTTCGTACATCCATCTCTGCTTTCGTACATCCATCTCTGCATTCATACTTTCCAGTTTGCTTTCAAATTTCCACCTCTGTGTTCGTATTTCCCCCACTATCTTCGTAGGTTGATTTCTGCTTTGGTATCCCCCCCTTCCCCCCCCCCCCCCCCCCCTCTCCCCCCCCCCCCTCCTTCTCTCTCTCTCTCTCTCTCTCTCTCCTCCTCTTATTCATCTCTCTCTCTCTCTCTCCTCTCCTGCTTTCATATTTGATCCCTGCTTTAGTATTTTCAAGGCGTTTTCGTACAGTTACATCTATTCATACTTTCATCTCTGTTTTTGTATTTATACTTCTGATTTAGTATTTTCATTATTGTTTTCGTACACTCGCATCTAAATTCATACTTTCATGTCTGTTTTTGTATTTTTACTTCTGATTAGTATTCTCACCATTGTTTTCGTACATTCACATCTATATTCGTACTTTCATCTCTGTTTACGTATTTCTACCTCTGCTTTAGTATTTTCAGCTTTGCTTTCGTAGTTTTATCTCTGCTTCAGTGCTTTCAATTCAGTTTTCATATTTTAAAACTCTGCTTTCATTTTGTTTATTTGTAAAATTTTCGCGCTTTTACATTGTTATTTTTTTGTGTGTGGACAATGATCACATTGTTATGCTTTCATCCTAGTGTCACAACTTTTACAGTATGGATATTGGTTCTGCCTTGGAACTTCTGATTGCATTACCTCTCTCATGTAAATATAGGCTCCATCATCACGACTCTGCAGCACCGTCATAACTCTTATCATACAGATATTTGCTATACTACCACAGTGACAATATACATGTAGATATTGTCTCCGCTATTTCAGTTTCACGGGACTGTCGTATGTCCTGTTGTACTGACACTGGCTTTGCTATCATAAGATCACCAGGCAGTCATGGTTCTTACCGTTACTTTCATTTTTCCCCATAAAGACAGGCTTCGTGATATTTTTTGGTGTGAAACTCAGCGTAAATGAGGCAGCTGACTCACCAATATAACTGCTTCTGTACATCTGAATTTGTTTCATCTCCTGGTGGAAAGGACTCTGTGTCATCCATGACGGCTTTTGTTAGAGGTGTGTCCATTTGCGAGGTCAAAGACAGAGGGCAAAGCTGATCCAGGTATCATTCAGCGCTTCGTGTCGGTGATGTCATCCTTGAAGGTTATTGGGAGGAGGCTTTTAGTGTCCATTTCCGAGGTCAAAGGCAGACGGTCTGTCCGATCCCATGGATTTTTTTAGGGCTTTGTTTCCATACCGTCCCAATGTAAGTCTGTAAGGGCAGGGTAACCGTCCCTTCCAAAATCGTACATGAAAGAAAAAGTATTGTTTGCATCACTTTAAAAGTATTGTTTGCATCTGTTCTTCGCTCTTTGGAACACTGCTTGTAACTTTTTCTCTCTCTCTCTTTTTCTCTCTCTCTCTCTCTCTCTCTCTCTCTCTCTCTCTCTCTCTCCTCTCCTCTCTCTCATCTCTCTCTCTCTCCTCTCTCTCTCTCCACTCTCCTCCTCACTCTCTCTCTCTCACACACACTCACACACACACACACACCACACACACACACACACACACACACACACACACACACATGCCCCCCCCCCTACACCGTGTGTGCGTATAGATAGATAGATAGATAGATAGATGTGTGTGTGTGGTGTGTGTGTGTGTGTGTGTGTGTGTGTGTGTGTGTGTGTTGTGAGACAACATAAAATTCAACAAGAAATTTGAAGAACTCCCAGTTTAATTTGGCTCTTCGAATACTATCTTGGAAGTTTTGTTTTTTTCTATCTTGCAAAATTGGTAAATAACCCACCACGGACCTTCTTAGCCCCGAAGGTCTGTTTTTGATATTACTCCCTTTCGTAAAGACTTCACCAGTTTTTGTGGCAACCCCCCACCCGCCCCCTACCTCTCTACAAGACCTCTTGCTCCACAGCGCGTTGTCTTCTTAAAGAATATTACTGACAGTTCAAAGTCTGAAGAAAATTTTGCTTCTATTGCTTGTTCAGGTGCTTTGCCCAAAACTCCTTCTGACAGTTTCATCAACACAGCTGAACTGCCTGTGGGCCTGATGCTGAAGATGGTCCTGTCAGCCTGGAGTTAAGGACTCTCTCTCAACATCTTTGACTCCCCTTCGTCCCTGATGGGCATAGCTGGCTGTCTGCTCAGCGACTTTGACCCGCCCTGACCTCTTTGTCACAGCTGTGTGCCTCCGTGAAACGTGATGGTCATCGCGCTGTTCACGCTTGGATTTCCAGGCCTTGTTTGGCAATAGAGGCAATAATATGTGATTATCATACCGAGAATGCCAGAAAAAAAAAGAAAGAAAAATTTTAGCAAAATCGTCCATCTCCTACACAAATCTGAAAGATCGAGTTGCAAAGTGAAGCGACTGCAGGCAGAACTCTAAACAAATTTGAACAATAATTCATAGGGCTTCGCCCAAAAACGTACACAAACGAATCACAAGACAAAACACGATGCGTTTCGACTTCTTAGGACTTCTTCGGGCAAGATACTCGACACTCAGGACAACGAAAATGAACGAGCAAACACTTCCCTTCGTCCAGTTCGGCGCAAGATGGGCGTTTAATGAAAAGGAGGCTGTCAAACAAATCTGAAACCTAAAGTGTAACTTTTCGTCAAAGATCTCCGCCAAGACGAATCGAACACACAAACAGATAATAAAGCGGTTTTTTTTTTTTTTTTTTTTTTTTTTTTTTTTTAAATCAGATCAGCCTCAAACTTAGAGTTACTACCACCTAATATTGGTGGTCGCAAAGAAGCGAAGCGACAGTTTGTATTTTTCAAAGAGCAAGGAAGTTGTATGTTTTCGTACCATGTGAAGTGCCACTGACTATGAAACACACTCTTATAATGTTTGAATTTGCATGATGCTAGATAAAAGCATTTTACAATAAACTCCATGAGGACCTTGCTGAGAGATGTTTTCTATCAGATGCCTTTTTAACCCCTCCTCCCCCCCCCTCCTCCCCTCCCCTACACCTTTTTTTTTCCCCTCCTTTCAAAAAAAGGTTTATATATATATATATATATATATATTTTTTTTTTTTTTTTTTTTTTTTTTTTTTTAATCTACAATTTTATGACAAAAGTAGATCAGATTTTTAAGTTAGGTTTGAAATGAACTCCTATTTTTTTCTTTTCTTTACTTTTTTTTTTTTTTTTTACCAGTATACGTGAACTCGATGTTGACA
>JADBJO010004487.1:195000-196982 GCA_016801955.1 Conus betulinus
AAGTGTTTAAGATTAACTCCGCCGAACAACGCGGACAAACAAATCACAAGACAAAAACACAACGCGTTTCGACCTTTTAGGTTTTTCTTCAGGCAAGAGAAAACGACACTCAGGGCAATGAAAATGAAGAACGAGTAATCACTTTCATGTTTTGTCAAATTCGGCACAATTTTCTCAATTTGGGACGTTAAAAGGGAAAAACGAGGCTGTTGGGAAGAAGACAATGCGAGCTGAAATAGTAAAGTGATAATACTGATACTGATAGCATAATTATGATGATAATGATGATGATGATGATGACGATGTCGATCTGTCCTTTATGCATGTAAACACCCTGGTCTCTAAGTATATTCCTGTTGCCCGTGTGTTCATCCAAGAAAACTGTTGAGTTGCTGGAGATCTACCCCACCCTAATCCAGAGATGTCCCCTCGCCGGGTTATGGGACTTTTCCTGGCTCCTTAACTTTACGTCACCCCAGGCAGAGGACAAGGCGGCGGCACGCGGGCAAGACCAGACCTCCCCCCATCTGGCCCAAGCCTCCCAGAGACAGCCCGGACAGCCCAGCCAGGTCAGTGGGAATCGACTGGGCGTCTGTTAGGGGCAAAACGGCAAAACGGACGGTACCCTGTGGCCTGCTGGCTGGTCTGTGGCAGAGGTGTTCTTTCTTTCTTGTCTTTCTGTTCTCCTTAAAGTAAAATTCATGAATATTCTGTGTCTTTTCCTTGAGCAAGGATGGCAACCCTGCCTTCTGGGTGTGGGCTGTGACATAAATGTCTTTCTGTTCTCTCAGAATAGTTCATGTATTTTCTTTCACACCTTGAGCAAAGGATGGCTACCCCTGGCCTTCTGTGTGGTTCTGTGACAATGTAATTCTTCACCTGTTCTCCCATTAGAATGATGTCATGTATTTTTCTCTTCCTTGATCCGGTTGTAGTAAGATGTAACCTGCCTTCTGGTGTTCTGTCCTCTGCGACATCAAATAACTTTCCTTTCTGTCTTTCTGTTCTCTTAGAATTCTTCTTGTACTACTTACTTCTATGCCTTTTTCTCTTGTTCTCTTTCTTTGTTTATCACCTTTTACCTTCGGCGACACCCTCGCCTCGCACCCTACCCTCACCCCTACTTCGTTCATTTCTCTCTGTCCTTTTGTCTCTGCTTTTTTTATATTTTCTGGTGTCTTTTTCTTTCCCCTACTGTACATTTCACCTCGACCTTTTCGATAAAGGTTACATAAAACACTTTCATTCATTTTTTCTTTCTTTCTTCCAGTACTTCGACACGATTCACGAGGTTGTCGTTCTTCGAGACGAAGAACCATTCAGTTTCTTCCAGTACTTCGATTATTTTCGAAAGAGACACCGTTGCAGTTCTTCCGCAAGGAATTTGAACAGTGTGTGTGTGTGTGTGTGTGTGTGGTGTGTGTGTGTGTGTGTGTGTGTGTGGTTGTGTTCCTTGTGTGGTGGTGTGGTTCCTCTCTTTCCTCCTCTTGTTTGTACGCTAAAAATACTAACCGATTTCGAAACAACAAAAACTTGTGGAAAAGATGTCATGTGGCCCATGGACTAGTCTAAAACTAAACAACTTTGTTAGAAAAAGGATTCTCTTCTCCTCCCTTGTATCCAGAGGAAAATGTATTCATCCTCCCTTGGATCCAGATGAAAAGGATTCCTCTCTCTCCCTTGGATCCAAGAAAGGATTTCATCTCCCTTGGAGTCCAGAGGAAGGATTTCGTCTCCATTGGATCCCGAGGAAAGGGGTAGATTCAGGTTACAAATCAAACCGGAAAAGTACAACTACAACATGACAGAAAACCCGATGTTTAAGGAAACGGTGTGGAATGGAATCTGACCCATGGACGCGCGAAGTCTTTCTTTGAGTAAGTTAGTTTAGTTCTGGTTTTTGCTGCTTGATTTTTGGTGCTTGCTGATGCATGAGCACAGAGGCATCTAAAAGGAAGACAAGTCCTCTCAATACATCTCCC
>JADBJO010004488.1:5000-12500 GCA_016801955.1 Conus betulinus
AGAAAAATATTGGGTTAACAATATAAACTCTGAGCTTTTCCTAGAGAAAAGCGCTGGGTGCATCAAATAAACTTCAAGCTTTAACCAAGGGAAAGGCGCTGGGTCCCTCAATTAAGACTTAAGCTTGTACCAACAACAAAAGCACTGGATCCTTAAAAATAAACACTGAGCTTGAATCAAGAGAAAATTTCAGGATCAGTCAATGTAAGGATTGAACTTTTCAGAGAGAAAAGCTCTGCATCAATCAATATAAACTTTTAGCTCTCACCAAGAGGCCACTCATATACAAACTTTGAGTTTTTTACCATGTAAAAAAAAAAAAAAAAAACATGCTGGGTATACTGATGGGCACACTGAGCTTTTTACAAAGAGAAACACACAGGGTCCATCGATATGAGCTTCGAGCTTCCAACAAGAGCAGCGCACTGAGCTCATCAATATAACCTCTGAGCCTTTCCGAAGAGAAATGCATTAAGCCATCATTATAGATTTTGAGCTTTAACCAAGAGGTGCACAGACCGTGTCAGTGTAAGCTTGGAGCTCTTACCCGACAAAGTGCATTGAATCCATCAATGATGATCAACTTTGAGCTTTTTTCAAGAGAGCACTGCTCCCTTAATTACGACTTTTGATGTTTTTTTTTTTTTTAACCCAGAGAACTGCATTAAGCTTACCAGCTTACAACAACAAAATTCAAGCTTCATGCTTTTCACAAGTTTTGTTACACAAGGAACGGGACTTGTGTACTCTAAGAAAAAGTCAACAGAATTTTATCATCGAATGAAATACCCACAAATGGCAAGAAAAAAAAATCTTCAGGTGCAGACTTCCTAATCCAGTCCCTTCAGATATGAGGCAAGGATGTTATCATAACTTCTCCATTGCTTTCTTATCTACTCAAGAGCATTATCAACTGCAATGAAAAGGCTTCAAAGCTCTTGTACGACCAGAACTGGAGAACGCATCAACAGTTTGGAGTCCTTGACATAACGAAACATCAGCAAAAGCAAATGAACAGAGGTATAATGCCTTGCTGCTGCAGGGTGGTCAAATCACCTTCGTGAATCGTCAGGTGTGGACGTATTTGTTTACTCGACTGCAATGAATCGCACCAAGATTAAAAAAAAAAAAAAACGCTCTCTAAAGCTGGCAATATGCTTCAAGTTCCACCAACGCTCTTTCTTGGCTGACCTCAACTTCGCTTGCTAAAGCGATCCCAGAAGTGAAGCTATCTCTGTCATCACGCCAACCAAACCAGCTATTGGCAGAAGTGTTTCTTTCCACATTCCATCAGTGAGCACAACTGTCTTCCATCTGAGGCTTCGAATCTCGGCTTTAGAATACACCCCGCTGATGTCTTCCTCCCTCCACCCCCCTCTATCCATCTCCTTCCGTCTAGCCCACCTCCTCCTTCCCATCCCATCCACCGCCCATCCCGAACGACTGATTGAAGCTGCTCATCTAAACAACCGCTACCTTCCCCCTCCCTCACCATCGACCCATCTCCTCCGCCTCCCTCGCCGCCCCCCCCCCCCCCCCCTCTCTCTCTCTCCTTCCGCCAACTGACAGATGTAAAGCCATCAACTGGACGATGAAGGACAACTAATGAAAGAAAAGAAAAAAAAAAAAAAAGTTTGCTGACAAACTTTCCTAAACTGAACATTCTGAAACATTCCATGCAGCTGATTATCAGTCAGCATCTACTTTGAATGAAGGGACTGCGATCCATGCAGTCTTGATTCATCAACGGTTTTCTTATTGCATCAGACAGGTAACCAACCTGTTTCCACTTTACATCTCGCGCCATCTGCATTAAATAGCTTCATAAGGCCAGGATATCGACAATGCAGCCATCTGGCCCGGAGTCAACGTATGTGCGCACTGGCGTAAGAAAATAAACAGCACCTAGCCATGTATATTGACATGTTTACCATGAAGCTCATCTTGATTTTGCGCGAGGAAGCTGGCTAGTGTATACAACCCACCTGTAAAAACACTCGGAACAGCATGGCCGTAACAACAGACTGGAAAGAGAGTACCCAGTGGGGGGAACGTTTGATAACCCACTGGCTATCTGTCTTTAATGATGAGACGATACCGACACGGTCCGGGAGACCATTGAAAACTCATGCAGTCAGCCCTGTCCGTTTGATGTGGTCGAACCTCAATTTCAGTTCATGTTGTTTATCAGCCAGCCGACCGCGGAGGTTCAAACCACATCCAAAACCGATTCCTATGAGCTAAGAACAGACCGATTCCTATGAGCTTAGAACAGACCGATTCCTATGAGCTCAGAACAGACCGATTGCTATGAGCTCAGAACAGACCGAATCCTATGAGCTTATAACAGACCGATTCCTATGAGCTTATAACAGACCGATTCCTATGAGCTCAGAACAGACCGATTAATATGAGCTCATAACAGACAGATTGCTATGAGCTAATAACAGACCGATGCCTATGAGCTAATAACAGACTGATTCCTATGAGCTTATAACAGACCGATTCCTATAAGCTTATAACAGACCGATTCCTACGAACTAATAACAGACCGAGAATGCCGCTTGGGCTGCGCACGCGAGTAAGCCGGGAACTGGAAGAAGTGTGGAGAGGAAAAAAGGAAAAGGAAAAAGGAGGAGGAGGAGGAGGAGGAAGAGGACGAGGACGAGGAGGAGGAGAAGGAGGACGGTGCAAAGCAGGAGGAGAATGACAAGGAGGAGGAGGGAGGATGGAGGAGGAGGAGGAAGGAGGAGGAGGAGAGGAAGAGAAGAAGAGGAACAAAGGAAGAAGAGAGAAAGAAGAAGAAGAAGAAAGAAGAAGAAGAAAGAGAAGAGAAGAAGAAAGAAGAAAGAAGGAGAAGGAAGGAGGAAGAAGAAGAAGAAGAGAAGAGAAGAAGAGAAGAAGAAAAGAAGAAGAGACAACAAAAAGAAACAGACGACGACGACGACGACGACAACGAAGAAGAAGAAGAAGAAGAAGAAGAAGAAGAAGAAAAAGAAAAAAAGAAACAGAAGACAAAGGACTAATTGCTCATAAGATATTCGACAAGGCGTGATGGTCACACGAAGCTGCCACACGTTTTCTCATCGCTTCAGGGAAAGCTGTTCTCCACGCCGTTTGTACGCTGGACATCGGCCACTATCATTAGACAGTGTGACCAAAGTTAATGACAGTGTAACGGGAAAGTTAATGACAGTGTAACCAAAATTAATGACAGTGTAACGGGAAAGTTAATGACAGTGTCACCAAAGTTAATGACAGTGTAACGGGAAAGTTAATGACAGTGTAACGGGAAGTCAACGACAGTGTAACGGGAAAGTTAATGACAGTGTAACGGGAAGTCAACGACAGTGTAACGGGAAAGTTTATGACAGTGTAACGGGAAGTCAACGACAGTGTAACGGGAAAGTTTATGACAGTGTAACGGGAAGTCAAACGACAGTGTAACGGGAAGTTAATGACAGTGTAACGGGAAGTCAACGACAGTGTAACGGGAAAATAATGACAGTGTAACGGGAAGTCAACGACAGTGTAACGGGAAAGTTAATGACAGTGTAACGGGAAGTCAACGACAGTGTAACGGGAAAGTTAATGACAGTGTAACGGGAAAGTTAATGACAGTGTAACGGGAAGTTAATGACAGTGTAACAGGAAAGTTAATGACAGTGTAACGGGAAGTTAATGACAGTGTAACGGGAAAGTCAATGACACAGTGTAACGGGAAGTTAGTGACAGTGTAACGGGAAAGTTAATGACAGTGTAACGGGAAGTTAATAACAGTGTAACGGGAAAGTTAATGACAGTGCAACGGGAAGTTAATGACAGTGTAACGGGAAAGTTAGTGACAGTGTAACGGGAAGTCAATGACAGTGTAACGGGAAAGTTAGTGACAGTGTAACGGGAAGTCAATGACAGTGTAACGGGAAAGTTAATGACAGTGTAACGGGAAGTTAATGACAGTGTAACGTAAAGTTAATAACAGTGCAACGGGAAGTTAGTGACAGTGTAACGGGAAAGTTAATGACAGTGTAACGGGAAGTTAATGACAGTGTAACGTAAAGTTAATAACAGTGCAACGGGAAAGTCAATGACAGTGTAACAGGAATGTTAATGACAGTGTAACGGGAAAGTTAATGACAGTGTAACGGGAAAGTTAATGACAGTGTAACGTAAGTTAATAACAGTGCAACGGGAAGTTAGTGACAGTGTAACGGGAAGTTAGTGACAGTGTAACGGGAAGTCAATGACAGTGTAACGGGAAAGTTAATAACAGTGTAACGGGAAAGTTAATGACAGTGTACGTAAAGTTAATGATAGTGTAACCAAAGTTAAGGACAGTGTAACGGGAAGTTAATGACAGTGTAACGGGAAAGTTAATGACAGTGTAACGGGAAAGTCAATGACAGTGTAACGGGAAGTTAATGACAGTGTAACGGGAAAGTTAATGACAGTGTAACGGGAAGTCAATGACAGTGTAACGGGAAAGTTAATGACAGTGTAACGGGAAGTTAATGACAGTGTAACGGGAAAGTTAATGACAGTGTAACGGGAAAGTTAATGACAGGTAACGGGAAAGTCAATGACAGTGTAACGGGAAGTCAATGACAGTGTAACGGGAAAGTCAATGACAGTGTAACGGAAAAGTCAATGACAGTGTAACGGGAAAGTTAATGACAGTGTAACGGAAAGTTAATGACAGTGTAACGGGAAGTCAATGACAGTGTAACGGGAAAGTCAATGATAGTGTAACCAAAGTTAAGGACAGTGTAAACGGGAAAGTTAATGATAGTGTAACCAAAGTTAATGACAGTGTAACGGGAGAGTTAATGACAGTGTAACGGGAAAGTTAATGACAGTGTAACGGGAAAGTTAATGACAGTGTAACTAAAGTTAATGACAGTGTAACGGGAAAGTTAATGACAGTGTAACTAAAGTTAATGACAGTGTAACGGGAAAGTTAATGACAGTGTAACTAAAGTTAATGACAGTGTAACGGGAAAGTTAATGACAGTGTAACCAAAGTTAATGACAGTGTAACGGGAAAGTTAATGAAGTGTAACCAAAGTTAATGACAGTGTAACGGGAAAGTTAATGACAGTGTAACTAAAGTTAATGACAGTGTAACTAAAGTTAATGACAGTGTAACGGGAAAGTTAATGACAGTGTAACGGGTATTTAGTGGCTAGTGGGTGAGATTCATCCATTTACATTATGTATTAAATCGGGAACCTAAAAACGGACGCCCCCGACATCTACAGCCGTTTCAAATCCACTCATGGTGACAAACGTAGTAACAACAGCAGTAGCAGTAGAAGCACCGGTAGCAAGAGCAGCAGCAAGTTTCGCAGCCTTTTCGAATGACGAAAAGAGAGTCGGTGGGTTATCTTTTCTTTGCTTGTTTCAGTACACTGGTAGAAGTTCCTGTACTTATTAAGTACCTACAAGAACGACTCTCTCCACACAAGTTCACAAACCAGCGCGCCTACGAAAGAGAACTAAATACTGACGGAAAAAACCCTGACCCAACTAGGTACATCAGACGGACGTTGATAATGTGACAAACAGATACTTACTTTCACTGAATTACGAAAGCAGGAAATATAATCGGGAAATCTGTTTCAGTGTAACCTACTGACACAATGCGAACACTCATCTTGCGGAAACTGCCTCCTGCCATGGGATAAGCGAAGAAGAGTAGACAAAAACCACGTCAGTTTCAGTTTCATTATTAGTCATGTAACCATGCATCACCCTTTAAGGGCTGTCACCATGTAAACGACAAAGGAAGCAGTCACGCCTGTCAACGAGCGATCCTTAGTCAAACGGTCAGATCAGTTTCAGTTTCATGGAGGAGGCGTCACTGCGTGCGAACTAGCTCATATTCGCCTCACCACATCCACTAGTGAACCTTTGACTGTCTTCTGTCCCGACGGCTTTGGGGCTTTGGCCTTAACTTGACCTTAACCTTAACTCCTGTCATCAGAAAGAAATCGACTTAACATCCACTATCAACAAGAACTTGGAACTAGAATTTCAGCTATTGACAACTTCATGACGGATTTAAGCCGCCCCTGCTCGAATGAGTCAGATTTTCAGTTAAGTATACCCATAATCGTTTTGTTTTCTTTTTTTTTTTTTTTAAATTAAAAAAGCCACAAAATACTTGAAAGACCCCGAAGGGAGCTAATACAACAGGATAGAAAGGTCACGGCAATTCCCGTTGAACTCTTTCCCAGTCATCGGATTACTAGAGAAAAACTAGCACATTTTATATAGTAACAGAAAAACTAGCACATTTTATATAGTAACAGAAACACACTAGCACATTTTATATAGTAACAGAACAGAAAAACTAGCACAATTGATATAGTAACAGAAACACTAGCACATTTTATATAGTAACAGAAACACTAGCACATTTTACATAGTAACAGAAACACTAGCACATTTTACATAGTAACAGAAACACTAGCACATTTTACATAGTAACAGAAACACTAGCACATTTTACATAGTAACAAGGGAAAAAAAGATGAAGACTTTCCTCCATAAAGACAGAAGAATGGACTACAGAGGCAGTAAAAAAAAAAAAATCCAGTGGATCACACACACACGCACACACACACACACACACACACACACACACACACCACACGAACACACAAGGCAGAAAGATAAGAATAAATGAAAAAAAAAGGTGACACAACCTTAGAAATTATGACCACTGAATTTGCAGGGGGTGGGGGACACAATTCATCCCTGGTGTCTCCATGGAAGCAGGGGGAAAAATAGAAGGGTGCCCCATAAAGGCAGAGTAAAAAAAAACAACAAACCCCCCCCCCCCAAAAAAAAAAAAACTGGAGAACTAATGGGATGGAAATAAAAAGAGCAAAGAGAGTGATAGAACTGGAGAAATTTGACAGAGAATTTCCAGGTAGGAATACAGTTTGTGTTGAAAGACCTCCGGGCATGGAATGAAAAAAAAAAAAAAAAAGATGGAGAAGAGTAGTGGAAGAAAAAGGCGGAGAAGAACTGGTACAGAAACAAACAACAGAAACAAAACAACAATAAAACAAGCAGAAACAAAACAACAGTAAACAAGCAGAAACAAAACAACAGTAAATAAGCAACAGGCGGGAAAAGTGCAACTCTAGACACCTCTTCTTCCCTGTTCCACATCCACATTACACACTTGCCAAGAACCGAGAGAGAGAGAGAGAGAGAGAGAGAGAGAGAGAGAGAGAGAGAGAGAGAGAGAGAGAGAGAGAGAGGGGGGGGGGAGGGGGCACGCACGGAACACAAGGGGAAGGTTATGGATGAGATGGGCAAGAGAATAACAAAGAAACAAACAAGAAAAAAAAAAAAAAAAAAAAAAAAAAAAAAAAGGAAAGCGGAGTCTTCGACCGTGGCATGACCAGAGACCGTATCATAGCATGGAGCTGCCTACCTACCTACACACACACACGCGCGCGCGCATGCACACACATACACACACGCGCG
>JADBJO010004488.1:17500-50000 GCA_016801955.1 Conus betulinus
CCTCTTTCGCCTTCTTCAGAAGCAGGAGAGGAAAAAAAAAAAAAGACTTCTTTGAAACTTGTAAGAGAGAGAGAGAGAGAGAGAGAGAGAGAGAGAGAGAGAGAGAGAGATCTTTTATTGACATTGGCTAATAGCCTTTTTGTCAAGGGGCTACAATGTCTTTTTTTTTCTTGCATTGAAGGAAAAAAAAGGAAAAAACTGTAACTTAGGTGTCTACACAACTAAGCAAAATTAAGAAATCATTTCCATTTCCATCACTCCATTTTTGTGTTTCTTGTGTATGTAGTAGTACAAAATCATTCTCACACAACTGTTACCTTCACATACGCACACAGAACCATTCTATCTTCCATCGACTTGCACACACTCATTTATATCCTTATCCTCCCTTCTCCCCGTCCACATATGTTCTCTGTACAGATAATTTATCTGGCTTGATATTATGGAAATCATTCACTTGAACCATCAAGCTTCAAGGTCAAATAAGTATTGTAAACAATAAAAATGAAATATAATTGATATCCCATCAGTGTTTTGAACTTTTATTCATTCATAATTTTCTTCCGCTTGTCTACAGCTTCTGTTACATATTTTGCCAGCATCTTTAACAACTTTTTCATCACTTGTTTGCAAAATATTGTTAGGGTTTCGACTCTTGACTGTGTTATGATCAAAGAGAACAAAAAATGTAACTCATCTCTCTAATTGCAATATCATTATACGATGGAAATGAATCGTCAACAGCATCATTATTTAGATACCATCTTTTACTAGCATTTAATCCCAGTATTCTATTTTTAAATCTTGCAAGAATACCTCTTTACCACCGCTTAGATACTAGATGCAAATACTTTTCTGCCTCCAAGTTACTTTTGAAGGATAGGAACCAGGAATATTATAATGTTCTTCTAGTTCTTCTACAGAAACACACATATATATTCATACATATTATACGTAAAGTATGCCATTTACACCCAGGTACGTATTTGAGAGAGAGAGAGAGAGAGAGAGAGAGAGAGAGAGAGAGAGAGAGAGAGAGAGAGAGATCAAGTTTTGCATTATGCGACAACGAAAGGCATATTCATGTTATTACTAACCGACACTCGATCGATAAATTTGGCCTAAGACACGAATATGAATGTCTTTTGAAAACGGTCGTACTTATAAGCAGCACATTAAATGAAGACAATAAGTTGCTGCAGGAGCAGCTACCAGGACAAATAATGCCAGATTTAAAAAGACCACTACCAGGACAAATAATGCCAGATTTAAAAAGACCACTACAGGACAAATAATGCCAGATTTAAAAAGACCACTACCAGGACAAATAATGCCAGATTTAAAAAGACCACTACCAGGACAAATAATGCCAGATTAAAAAAAAACACTACCAGGACAAATAATGCCAGATTTAAAAAGACCACTACCAGGACAAATAATGCCAGATTAAAAAAAAAAAACACTACCATAGACAAATAATGCCAGATTTAAAAAGACCACTACCAGGACAAATAATGCCAGATTTAAAAAGACCACTACCAGGACAAATAATGCAGAGAAAAAAAAAAACACTACCAGGACAAATAATGCCAGATTTAAAAAGACCACTACCAGGACAAATAATGCCAGATTTAAAAAGACCACTACCAGGACAAATAATGCCAGATTTAAAAAGACCATCCTTCGCAGTGGTAGCATGATCTTCCTGACATTTTCAGTAAGATTTGTTTCGCAATTCATTTTTCAAACCTGATGGGGCTTACGAAAATGATGGTCTAAAATGTTTTAATTTAAAAAAGTGGGTGAATCTTTTGAGATGGAAGTTTAAAAGATCACTCTGACTTGCTGCGACTATAATTGATTGTCCACAGTGACCCCAAGAACTTTGTGAAGCCAATTTCATCAACCCCTCTCTGTTTATAGAGAGACAAATAAAGTTATACGAGAGATTCTGACGTTTTTGCGTGGTAGTAATTATCAAGTTTTTTTTTTTTCGAATGTAGACCTATGTGATTGAGTTCAGTCTTATTTGTCAGTCTGTCAGTACTTTCTTGTATGTCAGTAATACTGTCGTTATGTTTCGACTAATAAACATAGTGATGTCATCAGTAAACGTTTCACAAACAGTAATTAAATTGGGTAAAAATATTTTTGTTTTTGTTTTCAATTATGGAAGATATGATAGGTCCTTGTACTGATCTTTACTGAACTCTCAACTGACTTTTTGAGTGCTATAACACGTGTGAGTGAACACTTTCATTAGTTAGCTGGCTCATGACTCAAAAATAATCGGTTATCTGCCTTTCAACGGGTAAGATCTGTGCAATTTGTTTTCTTGGCCGACAGTTAACCAGATAGCTGACGTTTCCTTATCTAAAAAAATCCGTATGCTTCCCTGATGCCAACAGAAACACTCTGAAATCCATGCCTTTATCCGTCTCGTTTGTTATCCATGCCTTTATCCGTCTTGTTTGTTATCCATGCCTTTATCCGTCTCGTTTGTTATCCGTGCCTTTATCCGTCTTGTTTGTTATCCGTGCTTTATCCGTCTTGTTTGTTATCCATGCCCTTTATCCGTCTTGTTTGTTATCCGTGCTTTATCCGTCTTGTTTTGTTATCCGTGCCTTTATCCGTCTTGTTTGTTATCCATGCCTTTATCCGTCTTGTTTGTTATCCATGCCTTTATCCGTCTTGTTTGTTATCCATGCCTTTATCCGTCTTGTTTGTTATCCGAGGCTTTCGTTTGTTTTGGCGAGGGGGTAATTTTTTCACATGAATTGCTTTAAATGGAACGTGGGAGAGAGAGAGAGAGAGAGAGAGAGAGAGAGAGAGAGAGAGAGAGAGAGAGAGAGAGAGAGAGAGAGACTTACACATAAACAGAGACAAAAAAGAGAGAGAGAGAGAGAGAGACAGACAGACACAGAGAGAGAGAGAGAGAGAGAGAGAGAGAGAGAGAGACAGACAGACAGACAGACAGACTGACTGACTGACTGGGTCAGGAACACAGAGAAAGAGAGAAGACTCTACCATTGCATCAAAAAGCAAAACGGTTAAGCAACGGCTTTCTACTTCAAGAAGTAGTTTAAAAAGATCTTTTCCTTTCCTTCTTTCTTTCTTCTTCTTCAGCGTCATCGTCATCGTCATCATCATCATCTTCTTCTTCTTCTCTCTCTCTCTCTCTCTCTCTCTCTCTCTCTCTCTCTCTCTCTCTCTCTCTCTCCGAATTCCTCGTGTAGAATAGGGAAACCCCAATGCCACCCCCGACCTAATGACTACAACATACGCACGTGTTTTCAAACTTCACTGTCAGATCCATCAGTGAAAACTAACACAGAAGCTTTCAACACAGTTTCTTGCATTTAGTTCGAAAAGAGTTTTAAAAAATAAGAAAAAGGAGGTTTGGGGCAAAGAAGGAAAAAGCAATCCTGGTTTGTTTTCTAAGTTTACCTGAAGTGGGTAACACCAGAAAAAGTCAAGGCCCTTTCTACTTTCTCTGGCGACACCCACGAAGGAGTGAATTCGCTATTCGCCGCCGCGGCCCCTCCCTGACCTTGACCTGCGGTGGTCAGGTCAATGACCCCTGGATTTGTTCAGAGATGCACGGAGGTGGCTCGCACAGTGTTCCTCAGACCGTCAGTGGAGTTTCATCCACTGAATGGATGCGTCTTTGCTCACATTTCCTGACCAGCGCTGCAGGTGTCTGTCTCTCGGGCCTGGTTGATGCCGGGATATATCATGAAAGTTAGCACAGAGTACAAACCATGTCATGCAGTCTCAGACCTAAATGGAAATCTATAGCATCATCTTCATCATCCCCATCCTCATCGGTCAGCATAGAAAAAAAAAAAAAACAGTTTTTAAAATCCGTGGCCCTTTATGCACTGTTGTTATGGTGACCTGTTTGAATGACCTCTCCACATTTATGCCGTTGGTCGAGTCCTGTCAGGGTCAGTGGTATTAGCATGTTCATGGTCAGTGTCAGGGTCAGTGGTATCAGCATGTTCATGGTCAGTGTCAGGGTCAGTGGTATCAGCATGTTCATGGTGTCAGGGTCAGTGGTATCAGCATGTTCATGGTCAGTGTCAGGGTCAGTGGTATCAGCATGTTCATGGTCAGTGTCAGGGTCAGTGGTATCAGCATGTTCATGGTCAGTGTCAGGGTCAGTGGTATCAGCATGTTCATGGTCAGTGTCAGGGTCAGTGGTATCAGCATGTTCATGGTCAGTGTCAGGGTCAGTGGTATCAGCACGTTCATGGTCAGTGTCAGGGTCAGTGGTATCAGCACGTTCATGGTCAGTGTCAGGGTCAGTGGTATCAGCACGTTCATGGTCAGTGTCAGGGTCAGTGGTATCAGCACGTTCATGGTCAGTGTCAGGGTCAGTGGTATCAGCACGTTCATGGTCAGTGTCAGGATCAGTGGTATCAGCACGTTCATGGTCAGTGTCAGGGTCAGTGGTATCAGCACGTTCATGGTCAGTGTCAGGGTCAGTGGTATCAGCACGTTCATGGTCAGTGTCAGGGTCAGTGGTATCAGCACGTTCATGGTCAGTGTCAGGGTCAGTGGTATCAGCACGTTCATGGTCAGTGTCAGGGTCAGTGGTATCAGCACGTTCATGGTCAGTGTCAGGATCAGTGGTATTAGCATGTACATGGGGAGTGTCAGGTTCAGTGGTATCAGCATGTTCATGGTCAGTGTCAGGGTCAGAGGTATCAGCATGTTCATGGTCAGTGTCAGGGTCAGAGGTATTAGCAGCTTCATGGAGAGTGTCAGGGTCAGAGGTATCAGCATGTTCATGGTCAGTGTCAGGGTCAGTGGTATTACCATGTTCATGGGGAGTGTCAGGGTCAGAGGTATCAGCAGGTTCATGGGGAATGTCAGAGTCAGAGGTATCAGCATGTTCATGGGGAGTATCAGGGTCAGAGGTATCAGCATGTTCATGGTCAGTGTCAGAGTATCAGCATGTTCATGGTCAGTGTCAGGGTCAGAGGTATCAGCATGTTCATGGTGAGTGTCAGGGTCAGAGGTATTAGCATGTTTTAGGGTCAGTGTCAGGGTCAGAGGTATCAGCATGTTCATGGTCAGTGTCAGGGTCAGAGGTATCAGCATGTTCATGGTGAGTGTCAGGGTCAGAGGTATTAGCATGTTCATGGTCAGTGTCAGGGTCAGAGGTATCAGCAGGTTCTTGGCGAGTGTCAGGGTCAGAGGTATCAGCATGTTCATGGTGAGTGTCAGGGTCAGAGGTATTAGCATGTTCATGGTCAGTGTCAGGGTCAGAGGTATCAGCAGGTTCTTGGCGAGTGTCAGGGTCAGAGGTATCAGCATGTTCATGGTCGCCGGGCGGACGTGGTGGCGTCCGCTGAAAGGACAGCTCATTCATGCCAGCTCCGCGACTACGTCATTATTGTGGTCAGTAGGGAGCATAATAAGCGATGCCTTGCGTTTGTTGGATCAGAACAGGCACCACTGAACACCCCCACCGTGACACGGCAGCAGTGCTGCGTCTCCTCTGGTGGGTTGCCTCATGACGGCTTGACACTGACTGCTCGCTGTGGATTGCCGGTGCCGGGGCTGTGGCGGGAAGAACCAGGCTGTGGCTGTGGATGGGGGCTGTAATCAGCGGCATGACTGCAATGTCACTGAAGTTGCACACAAGATGAGACAATGGAAACGAAGGTTACTAAGGCCGCTTACGTTCCCTTTGCACATGTAGTTACCATTTCTTCCCTGATTTCTTGGTTAGAACTTCGAAGTTTACTGTTTGAGAGATGTTTGCTCGTGTGACTGTTTCGAATCCCGCAATTAAGGTTTCCGCAATCCGTCTTCGAGGGTGATAGTTAAGCGCTATATCAATGTGCACGTCATTTTGATTTTTTCTGTTTTTGTTGTTAATGATATATGTTTCACCGGCACAGGATGACGGACTTTTCTACGAAAGACGGAGCAGAATTCAACATGCATACGTCCATAACTGAGATCTTACGAAAAGTCTCATCCAAATGACACTGAAGGGGTTGAAGTAGCACGGATGCTGACTCCGAAAGAATCTCTTCTTATCCGTCTCTGTGTAGCGAGAACTGAACCCAGTATCCCTGAATCAAGAGAAGAATGCTTTCTTCACTAGGTCAATCAGGTCCTACGCATTTACATTCCTCCATATCATCTGAGGGGATTAAGTTGCAGATGCTGGTTCCGAAGAGAATCTCCAGTCTGTGTATCGGACACTGAACCCATTATTTCTTGGATCAAGCGAACAATGCTCTCTCCGCTAAGCCAATCACGACCCTACGCATTTACATACTTCCACATCTTCTGCGGTGGATACAGTTAAACCTGAATGTAACTAACAGATGACCTCCTCTATTGTCAAATGCCATGTCATCCAGACTACTGTCAAATGTCTATAACCAGCCACAGGATTAAAAGGTACCCAATGGCAAAAACCATACGTAGTTACGTGCAAAGATTTTCCCCCGTTGTCAACAATGGTATTTATTTACTTTCCTGTTTATATTGTAAGATGTCCACTGTAAGATATCCACTGACTGACTATACTTTACATGTGGGAGGAGGATGCCCCTTCATTTCACCGACTGACTATACTTTACATGTGTGAGGATGTCCCTTCATTTTACTGACTGACTATACTTTACATATGGGAGGGATGCCCCTTCATTTCACTGACTGACTATACTTTACATATGGGAGGATGCCCCTTTATTTCACTGATTGACTATACTTTACATATGGGAGGATGTCCCTTCATTTTACTGACTGACTATACTTTACACATGGGAGGATGCCCAGGAATTTCACTGACTGACAATACTTTACATATGGGAGGATGCCCAGGCATTTCACTGATTGACTTTACATATGGGAGGATGCCAAGGCATTTCACTGACTGACTTTACAGATGGGAGGATGCCTCTTCATCTCCTCAGCTCGGCCTCCAAAACTCCGAGTCTAACACACAGGGCAAAGGGCATCACCAGAATTTTATTTTAAGAAATCTCAATCATTGTGATTGGGAACTTTTCATGGTCACATGGATATTAATCACACCATCTCTTTATTTTGAAAAATTTCAATCATTGTGATTGGAAATCTTTTATGGTCACATTGATAATCACACCATCTCCTGTTCAACCACTGATGTCCATGTTCATGGTGATTACATATCCATACTAAGTGGAGATCCACATTGAATGTGTAACCATTACTGTTTAACTATTCTTTTCTAGATTGAATAAAGTTGTATGTATCCCAGATAGGAGAAGTCAGTCAAAGAGATCCTAATAAAATCTAGTTATAAATGTCACTTTTGTTCGGATTCATCGGAGATCCCTTCTCTCTTTGGTACTTTTACTTTACGATGGTCGTTTTTTTTTTTCTCTGTTGTTAGGGTAGGTATATATTTCTTTCCCGTTTATATTATTGGATATTGGCCAACTCATTTGGCGTTATATACGCAAAGACACACACCCACCACTATCGCCCTCACTTCCCAAACTCACCCCTCTAAATTCTGAAGTCCAGGACATATTGCGATATGTGCGACCAGAATTTATTTTAGAGTTATTTCAATCTTTGGGATCGGGAAGTTTGTTTCATTAAAACATTCAATCGGTATCACTGAGGAATATCATTAAAAGGTAATAGTAATCCGAATAAAATATAAATGTTACTGGTAGTAAGCAGTGGAATTTCATTCATGACAGTCTTAATCAGTATTACTGGATTTCATTGAGAAAATCAGAACTTCGTGCATAACATTTTCAGATAGTATCAATAGGATTTTTAAAAAATTCACAACAGTCTTATTCCGAATTCGTGGGCCGCTACCTCAAACACTTGTTTTGACTTGTTGGCGGGGGGTTTTATCTGTATTACAGTTTTTTTTTCTTCAAACATCGTTATAAAGGCAGCTGCATCCCGTAATACGGGCCCACAGCAAGCTGGGTATTTTCATGTTCCCTAACCCCACCAAATTCCGATTTGGACTGCAGCGCATCCTGCAAGTACCGAATGTGACTTTCTGAGCTACGTGTAGACAGGCCAGGGCTGGAGGCAGTAGCCAGGTGAGCACGAGTGTTGATGTTGGACAGTGGAGGAATCCCCACCCTTCACGACAGGTGTACGTCGCTGAGGTCGTGTACCAATCACGACACAGTTCACATAACTGGAGAACTGCCCGACATGAAGCTTAAACGCTGTAGGTGACAGAGACAGGGACAGAAAAAAAGGGCAAGGCAAACAACTTCGTTGTTTCCATTGATAATCCGCCTCATTTTCAGTACGAACAAGATGGTTGCTGCCTTTTTAGGGCTGGGGGTCAGAAAGATCATCTGTTCGCATTATGAACCGCCATTACTTTGTTGTACTCCCAGTTCTTATAGAGCAGGGAGTACTTTACAATGGGAACGAAGAAATGCTGTCTGTGTGTCTGTCCGTCCGTGGTCAAAATGTGTTCCACTCGCTCCTGACAAAACTGCTGAACCGATCTTTCTGAAAATTTGTGGATTATGTTCATTATGGTCACGGATGATGCCTGAAGTTTTATTCAGAACAGCCGTTACTTACGGCTATAAATGATCATTTTATTATGCACAGTTTTAAGCAATAACGGTTTACAAATTTAAGTGTAACCTTATTAAGTAAGCTTCTCGGTAGTATAGTGGTTAGTATCCCCGCCTGCCACGCAGGCGACCCCGGTTCGCTTCCCCGCCGGGGGAAGCAGAGTTTTTTTTTCTTTTTCTCTTACAAACAAATTTCTCTACCACCAAAAAGGGAGAAAGTGCTACAGTGACTGGTGCTATAGTGACTGATATTTCTATACATTTTTTTTGTACTACTTACTGAGAATACGACGAAAAAGCAGAAAGAGCACACAAAACAAAGTGTGAAGTAACGCAGTTTAATGAACGACACAAAACAAGACAAGAAAATTTTCGGCAATAAGCCTTCCTCAGCGACAAGACAATGAAAACAGTGCAGACATTAACATGCACAATACTCCCCTTGTGAAGCCAAAGTGGTGTGAACGAAGTTGAAAGAGGGGCAGTGGGAGAGAGGGTGAGTAGTGTTCGAGGAAGAGCACGAGGAAAGAGAGGGTAGAGTGAAGCGAGAGGAGGGAAAGGGGGGAGACAGAGAGAGAGAGAGAGAGAGAAAGAGGGGGAAAGAGAGAGAGGGGAGAGAGAGAGAGAGAGAGAGAGAGAGAGAGAGAATTAAGAGAGAGAGGAGTGAGAGAGAGGAGAGAGAGAGAGAGAGAGAGAGAGAGAGAGAGAGAGAGAGAGAGAAGACAGGGAGGGGAAGGAGAGTGAGGGGGGAGAGGGGTGTGTGATTGTGTGTAGTGGGTGTGTTGCATATGAAAGAAATGAACAAGAGAGAACACAATAAATGAAATACAATATGCAAAAAGCATCGTGAATGACAAGGGGACGGGGGAGGAGAGAAGGGGGTCAGCCGCCTAAAGCACCCGACCCAAGTCTGACCCTAGGGTAGGTAGCCCTACCCAGCACACCAAGGGGTGAGAGGGAAAACGGGAGAACCCCGAGAAAAAACCTTCTTACTGAGAATACGTTTATATGCTTTGCATTTTTTTCTCTCCCCCTGCAACGTAAACAGTAACGTGCTGTGACTGGTGCCTGGAATCACGGTGATTCCCACTCTCCGCATCAGGCTGTGACTGGTGCCTGGAATCACGGGGATTCTCACTCTCCCGCATCAGATTGTGATTGGTGCCTGGAATCACTGGGATTCTCATTTCTCCCGCATCAGATTGTGATTGGTGCCTGGAATCACGGGGATTCTCACTCTCCCGCATCAGGCTGTGATTGGTGCCTGGAATCACGGGGATTCTCATTCTCCCGCATCAGATTGTGATTGGTGCCTGGAATCATTGGGATTCTCACTCTCCCGCATCAGATTGTGACTGGTGCCTGGAATCATTGGGATTCTCACTCTCCTGCATCAGGCTGTGATTGGTGCCTGGAATCACTGGAATTCTCACTCTCCTGCATCAGATTGTGATTGGTGCCTGGAATCACGGGGATTCTCACTCTCCCGCATCAGG
Source organism: Conus betulinus (assembly GCA_016801955.1). Taxonomy (NCBI): domain Eukaryota; kingdom Metazoa; phylum Mollusca; class Gastropoda; order Neogastropoda; family Conidae; genus Conus; species Conus betulinus. Next base: position 27,573 of record JADBJO010004488.1, read on the forward strand.
CTGTGACTGGTGCCTGGAATCACGGGATTCTCACTCTCCCGCATCAGGCTGTGACTGGTGCCTGGAATCACGGGGATTCTCACTCTCCCACATGAGGCTGTGATTGGTGCCTGGAATCACGGGGATTCTCACTCTCCCGCATCAGGCTGTGATTGGTGCCTGGAATCACGGGGATTCTCACTCTCCCACATCAGGCTGTGATTGGTGCCTGGAATCACGGGGATTCTCACTCTCCCGCATCAGGCTGTGATTGGTGCCTGGAATCACGGGGATTCTCACTCTCCCCGCATCAGGCTGTGATTGGTGCCTGGAATCACGGGGATTCTCACTCACTCTCCCGCATCAGGCTGTGATTGGTGCCTGGAATCACGGGGATTCTCACTCGCCCGCATCAGGCTGTGCCAAAATAACAGCATGCACCTGAGGAACATGCCCATCTCCCTGCTCACGATCACACCCTAGGAGCGACGCAGCAACAACCAAGGATGAAGATTTTAGGCCAAAGCTAGTCTTACAATCTGTCCTTGTCATGCATACATTATTTCAACACATATCATTCATACTGACAAATCAACATAGCAACACTGTAATCTAATTCTACAATGATAAGCAAACTATTCATAAAAGTACTATGAGATGGGGATGGTAAACAGAAGGAAACTTACAAACAAACAACAAACAAAACGACAGAGAGAGAGGTCAAAGGAGGGTGGGGAAGAGAGAATGGTAGGTAGTAGGGGGAGGAGAAAAGGGATGGTAGATAGAGTGGGAGTGGGGATGAGCGATTTTAACGGAGTAGGTTTTATGTTTAGACGATTTATTCAAAGTATGGTTCACAGAAGACTTTGCCAATGGGCGCTAATCATTGTAATCGAATAATTAAGTTACTGAGACATAAAATGTTTATGCAAATGTTCCTTGAAAAGTTTTAAAGTATTCATATTTTGTAGATTCGGTGGAAGCGAGTTCCAGACATATGGTCCAGAGTAAGCTAGGCTTGTTTTGTATAGATCAATGCGTGGGTAGGGAAGAAGGAATTTCGTCGAGCCAGAAAAGCTGTTCGATCTTGTAAAAAGGGCATTGATATTCAGAGGAAGTATGTTCAACGCTTTTAGTTTTTTCGTCTGTTGTTAGAGATACAGCTGGATGGAGTAGCTTTGCTGCACGTCTATGGAGAGAATTCAGCCTTTTTTTTGTGGACGTCACGTCACTACTTCCGTCCCGCACTGTTGAAGCGTAATTGATACGTGGATTATGTGTGCACTGAAGAAAAGTTTAAGCACATTACTGTTGACGTAGCGCTTTAACTGAGATAACAGGAAAAGGTGTTTTGAGACTACCTTGCATTCGTTATTGAGATGACATTGCCATTTCAATTCTTTATCTATCGTTAACCCTAAAACACGATGCTCATCTACCTGCTCGATAGAAGTGCCATTCAACTGAAGTTTTAGGAAAAGAGGAGTTAACTGGTGTTTTTGGCGGGTAGCTATGATCACAGATTTGGTTTTGACTGGGTGGATGACAATTGAGTTTGAATGACACTAGTCTGACACGTCGTTTAGACTTTCCTGAAGAGAAGTTTCTATTGTCTGTAGATCACTACCATTCGTTTGGAGTGACCAGTCATCAGCAAATAAATCTATTGTGACCTTTTTTCATCTGATACGGACAATGAGGAATCATTGATGAAGATGCAGAATAGTAGGGGCTTAGTACTGAGAGAGAGAGAGAGAGAGAGAGAGAGAGAGAGAGAGAGAGAGAGAGAGAGGAGAGAGAGAGAGAGAGAGAGAGAGAGAGGGAGAGAGAGAGAGGGGGGGTTCCAATTATATACACGTACTAACTGTTTTGTAAACCACTTTGAGAAGTAGAAAAGCGCAATACAAAATGTTCCATTATATACTTGTATAGACTGATGTTGTAAAGTACACTGTTCCACTATATAGTCTGACGTAATGTACTGAGGATTCATAACATGCGGCAAGAATGCTGGTTTTGATGCTGCTAAGTGCTTTTAGGTGATGGAGAGCAATGCAGAAAGTCCATTATGTACATGATAGACTGATCTTGCAGATCACTTTGAAGTGTCCGACAGTCCTGAAGCAATATCTTTTATATACATGTATAAACTGATGTTGAAAATCACTTTGAGCCATCGGACATAGCTAAAGAATGTCTATTACATATACGTATAAACTGACGTAGAAAATCACTTTGAGGTATTGGGACATAGCTGAAGAAATGTCCATTATATACATGTATAAACTGACGTAGAAAATCACTTTGAGGTATTGGGACACATCTGAAGAAATGTCCATTATATACATGTATAAACTGACGTAGAAAATTATATACATGTTTAAACTGACGTAGAAAATCACTTTGAGGTATTGGGACATAGCTCAAGAAATGTCCATTATATACATGTATATAAACTGATGTTGCAACCACTTCGATGTGTCCGGCAATGTTGAAGAAATATCCATTAAATATGTGTATAATATCCATTAAATGCCTGTAGAACTGGCTAATCAGTCTGAGGTGTTGGAGAATGCGGTAGAAATGTCTGTTACATACATATATATATATATATATATATATATATATATATATATATATATATATATATATACTGATATTGCATGTCGCTTGGAGGTTTGGAAAAGCGCTGCAGAAATGTCCATTATATGCATGTATAAATTGATAGGAAGCGCCTATGGAATTCCCCATTATAATAAATACATGTATTTCACTGTTCAATTTCTATCTTTCTATCTATGTATTTCACTGTTAAATTTCTATCTGTGTATCTATTTGTCTGTCTGTCTGTCTGTATTAGTCTATCTATCTTTCCGTCTATCTATCTACATATCCATCTATCTTTCAATCTGTCTATTTACCTTCTGTCTATCTACCCATCTATCTACTTATCTGTCTCTCTATCTGTCTATCTATCTATCTATCCGCATCGACTGTCATTGAACGTGTCTAAAGTCATGCACGGTGTTGTGTCGCACAGAGGCCGATTGAAAAAAAAAAAAAAAGATTTTATTCTGACAGGCGTACAGTCTGTAGTGTTTGTTCCAGAGTCGGCGGCCAGCGTGCTGAAAACAGCCATTATATGTTATGTTATATATTGTTCAGGTGACGAGGCGGCAGTGTGGCCTGGGACGGGAAATCCATAGTCAATGCTGGCATTTTTTCACCAGATCGGCATGAAAGGCACATACATACATGTATACAGCAGAGAGGGTGCACACTGACACACGCTGAGACAGAAAGAGGTACAGAGAGAGAGAGAGAGAGAGAGAGAGAGAGAGAGAGAGAGAGAGAGAGAGAGAGAGAGAGAGAGAGAGAGAGAGAGCACGCACGCACGCACGCACGCGCGCGTGCACACAATCACACGATGACTGAGAAAGAGATACAGAGAAAGGGTAAACACGCACGCACGCGCGCGCGCGCGCGCGCGCACACACACACACAATGAATGAATGAGAGAGAGAGAGAGAGAGAGAGAGAGAGAGAGAGAGAGAGAGAGAGAGAGAGAGAGAGAGAGAGAAACAGAAAGAGAGTGAGTGAGAGACAGAGAAAGAGTGAGAAAGAGAAACAGAGGAAGAGAGACTGAGTGAGAGAGAGAGAGAGAGAGAGAGAGAGAGAGAGAGAGAGAGAGAGAGAGAAACAGGGAGAGAATTAGAGACAGAAACAGACAGAGAGAGAAAGTGTGTGTGTGTGTGTGTGTGTGTGTGTGTGTGTGTGTGTGTGTGTGTGTGTGTGTGTGAGAGAGAGAGAGAGAGAGAGTGGGAGAGAGAGCGAGAGAGAGAGGGTGACAGACAGACAGAGAATGGCAGAGGGAGAGGGTGTGTGTGTGGAAGGGGAAGTGATGAAAGGGGATGGGGGGGGGGGGGGGGGAGGTAAACAGTGTCACTCACGTGCAGACTCTGGCATCGTCGTGGTCCTTCTCGGCCTCCAGGAGGGCGTCATTGCGATCCCGGCATTTCTCCTGAATCCGCAGAAAGTGTTTGGACTGGCACTCCTCGCCCCCTCCCTCTGCAAACACACAGGCCGCCCGGTCTTTGACAGTGCGTTCCACAGAACCCCACCCCTCACCCCTTCTCCTCTCTACGTCTCTCTCTCTCTCTCTCTCTGCTTGCTAAATGTCATCGTGTAATGAGCATACTGTTACACAATTCGCTATCTATCTATGTAAAGCATTCCCAAAGCGAAGTGCATATTAATATGTAACATGATAAAGACTAGAGTCAATCTGCCACATGCATCACAAGGCATATCCCCAGTTTAAGGGGATTTGGCCTCTATGAATATAATCATTTCAGTGTCTGTCTGTCTGTCTGTCTCTTTCTCTCGCGTACATACACGAACACACGTTTATACATGCATGCGACTACTTTCCTGAACTGAAAACTGAAAACCAGAACAATGTAGTTCATTACTTCGACGCAAAGTGTCTTTCAGTTTCAGTTTCAGATTCAGCTTCAGTTTCATCAAGGAGGCGTCACTGCGTGCGGCCTGGTCCATATACGCTACACCACATCCGCTAAGTTTTGAGACCACACTACGCATGATTTGAAGCTGATGGATAAATGAATTAACAACTAAGATGAGAGAATTAAAGAAGTCTCGTGGCTGCTGCGACTTAGCAGACGTCTGACCTACGCATTAGCCCAACGCGCTGGTCAGACCTTGAGTGCCTACCTAACATTGGTTGTTTTTTTTTTTTTGTATGTGTGTGTAGTGAATGAACACGTAGGTGTTTGGATGTGTGGGCACCGGCCATATGTGTGTGTGTGCGCAAGTGTGTGTGTGTGTGCGTGTGTGTGTGTGTGTGTGTGTGTGTGTGTGTGTGTGTGTGTGTGTGTGTGTGTGTGTGTGTGTGTGTGATTTGTGGGTTTGTGTAAGCACACACACACACACACACACACACACACACACACACACACACACACACACACACACACACATATGCGCGCACACCACACACAATCGGGCTCGTCCGGGATTTGAACCCTGGACCTCTTGCACCCTAAGCGAGAATCATACCCCTAGACCAACGAGTCAGTGTCTTTCAACAGAATAGGAAGTAGAGGGAAGACACCGAACTCCTGGCAGTCTCTGCTGTGGAACTCAGTTTCCCGATCTCACGTGTCATATCTAGCATACTCTTTTTCCTCTAAAAAAAAGAAAAAGAAAGAAAATAACGAAACTTGGCCCATCCAAATCCACCCTTCCACCCTCCTGTGCACTCTATTGTTGTCTACCCCCCCACCCCCCACCCCTCACCTCCTTTCCCATTCTCTCACCCCACTCGCTTCAGGAAATTCCTTCCAATCCTTTTCCCTCTCTGAGTCATTCGTTAGAACCAGTCGGGGAGTTAACAGTTAGTCAGTGTTTCGTTTTCCATTTCACATTGCACTGATCAACAATTATCCGTGTTTCGTTTTCCATTTCACAATACACTGATCAACAATTATCCGTGTTTCGTTTTCCATTTCACAATATACTGATCAACAGTTAGTCAGTGTTTCGTTTTCCATTTCACAATATACTGATCAACAATTGTCCGTGTTTCGTTTTCCATTTCACAAAACATACTGATCAACAGTTATGTGTGTTCGTTTTCCATTTCACAATATACTGATCAACAGTTAATCAGTGTTTCGTTTTCCATTTCACAACATACTGATCAACAGTTAATCAGTGTTTCGCTTTCCATTTCACATTGCACTGATCAACAGTTAATAAGTGTTTCGTTTGAGTTTCCGTGCGTTACATAATTAGATCCCCCTCCCCCCCCCCTGCCCCCCTCCCCCACAAAAAAAGTTTCCTTTCTCACATCTGCTTAACCTCAACCTGAACTTACAAGAGTTCCACCCAGGGCTTGAACACAATTCTATTTACAAAAACATCGTAGTAACAATGACACGAATTATGAATACAAGCCTAAGCTTTGAAAATGTACTCCAAGCACTTAACGCTTTACAAAATATTGGTCTACAGTCGGATAATATGGAAAACAATAATGGAAAGGGGATGAATATTTGGAAGAAAGACAAATGAAAATAGTCTACACACACACACACACACACACACACACACACACACACACACACAGAGAGAGAGAGAGAGAGAGAGAGAGAGAGAGAGAGAGAGCTTGGAGCATCTCTATTCATCTTAGGTGTGGCATATGTCGGGCCGCTCTGTTTGCTATTGGCACAAAGGTGACTTTGACCAGTTAGGTGGGAATGCCAAAGAGTTTTATTTAAAGCTCTCACCCCCACCCCACCCCCTCCTTCCCCACTCCTCCACAGAACACATGTGAAATGATTTGTGAAGAAGTGGTGAACGTGGGAGGAAAAATCGTTGGTGACAGACAAAAAAAGTCTGAGTGAGCTATACAGGTGCGTGTTGTTTGTAAAGCGAAGAAGATTACGTGTGACCAGACCCACGTTCTTGCAAATCAGTATGACCTTCTTCAGTCAGGACGAAGATATCGATCGGTTAAATGCTGAAGTGTCAGATTTAAACAAAGTTTTATTCCCCTGTCCATTGATTTCATGAACCGAGAAGATGTTTAATTGAAATCCAAAAAGGACAGATGAATTATAGGACAGTAACTATGAAAAATTATAGAAAAATAACTAAAGTAATCTAACTTACGATTATGATTATAAAATGTTCCTTAATGGACTTTCCAAAAGGTGTCTCGTTAATTTAACAAGAGAAATAACTGGCAACGAATCTAAAAAGTCAAACACATTAACATGCCCAGTGTCAGCACTTGGTATAACACCATTCAAAAAGGGTTTCGTTAGTTCACAATCAAAAATCACATGTTGAACTGAAAGATCCCCACGACATACACACTTAACAGTCTGGCTGGCAATACTTGGTTCGTAGGGAATTACATAAAAGTCTAAAAGCCAGGCTTGAAACCGGTCGGCTAATCGACACAAAGTTTGACAGAGTTTGCTGACGAGGTTTTGATGAGGAAACTGTATTGACTCCAGAAATCCCTTTTTCGATGATATGACTAATTTCCTTGTGTGACAAAGGACAGTCAAACCTTAATACTACCTAATATATTCTTTGCTCCCTTTTTGCTGCTCTATCTGCTTGATCGTTAAAAATGAAGGAGGTGTGCGATGGGACCCACGAAAATACAACATTAGTACCTTTCATGTAAAGACAGTGCAACATGTACTTAATCTCAAATAATAATTCCTCTCTCTGTGTATTTTCAAAACAATGCAAACTTTTTAATACTGACTGTGAATCAACACACAAACAGGATATTAAATATTGAGACTGGCAGGAAATTAAATAATTTAATGCCATCAGGACAGCAACAAGTTCAGCTGTAAATATGGAATGACCCTTACCTAAATAATATGATTTTTCAGCTTTGTAATCTGGAATTACAAAGCCAGATCCCGCACTACCATCATCAAGAACTGAGCCGTCAGTGTATACTTTCAAATAGTTAGTAAACTTTTCTTCCATGTCAATTTTGACAGATGCTGCTAACACATGCGGCGACATCGCTTTATTTAGATCAGAAGAAAAAAAATGTTAACTTTTACTTCCGTTAGTTCCCAAGGGGGTACCGGCGGAACCAGTACGCGAGGCGCTACCTCGTGTGGGTTAATCTTTGATGAATAAAAACGTCTGAAACATATGAACGAAGAAGCGTCTAAATTTTGAATTTTTCTGTGCATTTTTCGAAAAATCAATGTCGGATCGTGTGTATTTAACTCTTCAAGGTCGTCCACGGCAATCCGTCTCACTACATATTTTACAGAACTTATTTTCCTTTTCTCATCAAGTGGCAAAAGGCCTGCTATCTTATAAACTTCAGAGGACTTAGTGTGCACAGGTACACCCAGGGACAACTTTACAGCTTTACTGTCAATTCTTTGAAGTTTCTTTAAATGCGATCGCGGAGCTGAAAAGAATACCTCCTGTCCGTAAGTCAATCTTGATCGTACAAGACTGTTGCTAAATGCAACAAAACTTTGGGATCCTGTCCCCATGGAGAGTGACTGACAATTTTTAGAAAATTCAAACTTTTAACCGCTTTAGTAACTATCGAGTCTATATGTTTTTTCCAGTTTAGTTTTGTGTGTAAGTAGGACGCCTAAAAATTTTACTTCAGTTTATATAAAAAAATTTCCCGTCCTCCCAGAAAGAATATAGGCAAGTTACTTGGGTTATATCCATTGTTAAAGAGAACCAAATGTGTCTTTTCAACAGAGAATTGAAAGCCGTCAAAAATGCATATAACTATTTAATTTATCCTCGTTCTGAAAGAGCTTCTGAATATAATTTATGTGACGTAAATTTGTTCTTTTCTTTAAAGATACACATTAATCCATATTGCAATGTCATCAGCATATTGAGCTACCTTGGTATATGATGAAAAACATGTACATAAGTCATATAGCATTACGTTGAATAACAAAGGGGAGATAATAGAACCTTGTGGAATTCCCATATCTATAGATCTTGAGGATGATAAAGTCACACCAACTTTGGTCATTATATGTCTCCCACTTAAAAAGGATTTCACATAATTGTAGACGTGACCAGAAAGACCAATTTGTTTTAATTTATACAGTAGTCGGCTGTGCCACACTCTATCGTAAGCTTTAGTAAGATCAAAGAAGGAAGCAAGGACACTTTTACGTTTAGAAAACTGTTTCTTAATATGAGTAGTTAGTCGTGTCAGTGATCAATTGTACTTCGTCCTTTTCTAAATCCAGCTTGATGTGAAAAAAATACATCATGTTTATCACAGTAATAGGCCATTCTGAAATTTACTATTTTTTCCATGACTTTTCCAGTATGAGACGTGACTGAAATGGGTCTATAACTAGACGTCTCAGACCGAGGCTTGCCCTGCTTTAGAATAGGAGTCACAATAGACGTCTTCCACTTATCGGGAATTTGTCCACATTCCCAACATTTGTTAAATAATTTATGTAAAATGACTATCCAGTTCTCTGGTAAATGGTTTAACATAGTGTAAGAAATCCCATCCAAACCAACCGAAACCTTTTTATTTCCCAACAGACGGATAGCATTCCTGACTTCCTGTAAAGATATTGATACATTTATAGTACTGTTGTTGTTTGGTACAGGATCTCTATAGTTATCAGTATTTTTTTTCTTTTAATCTAAACGACTTTTGTTCATTAGGCAAACATTCCGTACAACATGTTTTAACGTACATAGATGCAAATTCCTCAGCCTTTTCTTTGGGAGATAGAAATTCTTTACTTGTTGTTTTGATCGGGTAATCTTGGAGTTTAATGCCCGATTTCATTTCTTTCACCTTATCCCACACCTTTTTCAAGTCTTTACAGTCAGATACTTCATTTAGACAGAACTGTGACCAGTATTGTCTTTTTGCTTGCGCTGTGACTCTGTTTGCTTTTATTTTTGTACTGCACATTTCTTTATGAGCTGCATCTTTTATCTCTTGCACAGGAACTTTTCTAACTTTTAGCCAGTTAAGATAAGCTAATGTTTTTGCTTTAACAGCATCCTCGCAAGCCTGATTCCACCAGACATTCCCTGAGAATGTTTCACACCTTTTTGATCCTTTTTTAGGAATAGCTAGAGCAGCAGCCTCAAGAACTGCTTTCTGAAAGTTATCAAAAAAAGATGTTAACATCCTCACAAATAACTTCACTCTCAGTCTTCTCAGTGAGGTAATTTTGAAAAGTTTCCCAATCTGCCTTTATGTAATTAAATTTAGGTATAACATCTTCACCACTAACTTCAGATCCAACGGATTCTTTAAAAGATAAAAGTATTGGCACATGGTCACTACCTAGTGGGTCATTGGCTGTATCCCACTTTGCTGTTAATGCTAAAGCAGGTGAAACAAAGGTTAGATCAAGCGCCGATGCTCTATGATGAGATATGTCTGGGATGCGCGTAGTTCTCCCGTCGTTAAGCAAAACTAAAGATGAATCCACAACAGTTTCCAGAAAATCAGGGTGAGAAACTATTTGACAATCTTCATCCCAGAAAGGAGCATGAGAATTGAAATCGCCACCAACGATCCACTTTTCTTTAGAACAGTTTAGAGAACGTAACCAATTAGTATTTTGCCCATCAGGGCCCTTAGGGTAATAAACTGATGCAAAATGTAAAATTTGATATGTGTAATCTAAACCACATTGTACATAGATAGCTGTACTAACTTTATCAGAATCTTTGCATATATGATAAACATCGTCTAGTGTGTGTGTGTGTGTGTGTGTGTGTGTGTGTGTGTGTGTGTGTGTGTGTGTGTGTGTGCGTGCGCGCGCGCGCGCGCGTCTGTCTGTCTGTCTCTCTTTCTTTCTCTTTCTGTGTATTCTCTCTCTCTCTCTCTCTCTGTATGCGTGCGCGCACATAATATTCGCGTCAGGATCCGCGATCGGGAGAGAGAGAGAGAGAGAGAGAGAGAGAGAGAGAGAGAGAGAGAGAGAGAGAGAGAGACTCGAATTTTCATTTACATGGATATCATATCCATACCACCGGACATACACAAAACTAACAAGATGTTTTAGCTTCTAGTGTCACGTGTGCCTATCACAACATTCTGGCCAAACTGTAGATAGAGCAGGCTAGACTTTAGCCCAAACTCATCTTCCTGTATTGAAAGCCACCTGTGAGATATCTTGCAGGAGTGGATAAGGCTAAATATTTAAACAACACGAACAACAGTTTTTCATTTTTGTTGGGTGAAATGCCAGGGGGGAAAATGGCTTCCTGCCTAAAGACAGTAAACTTCCGTTTTCGATATTTTGAATGTGATTCGTCTTGCCTGAAGAAGACTATTAGGTCGAAACGCGTTGTCTGTCTTGGAATTTGTGTGTTCCATTCTTTGGTGAGCCAGTCATTCTACGGTTGCTATATTTAGAGTTGGCGTGACAGGTGAAACGTTGATTTCTTTCTGTCTGTGGCACCGCACAAAGGACAGAAACGTGACTTTAAAAAAAATTACACTAATGTACATCGAAATTTAATTCGGTCATCTGAAGGCTGATTCTTAGTATTACTATAGTTTCTTAGTATTGTTATACGTGAACTGAAAACAGGTAGTTTTCGTATCCTAAAACATCCTTAATAAAAAAGAAAAACTTGTAATTAATTGAATCTGTTGCTTGGAGAGAGAGAGAGAGAGAGAGAGAGAGAGAGAGAGAGAGAGAGAGAGAGAGAGAGAGAGAGAGAGAGAGAGAGAGAGAGAGTCGTAACTCTATGAACTTGGTGAATACCTTCGAAAACGTAAAACGCCGATTTTCAGATGAACACCCCCCTCCCCCCCACTCCCTCCTCTTTCCCCCTCCCCCCCCCCCCCCCCTCCCACCTTCCCCAAAATCTATGCTAGCCATCATAATGCCACGTTGACCGACCACAGCATTGACCACTACATACAGCCAAAAGTCCGGGCAATGCAGTGAACACACACTGACCACTACATACAGCCAAAAGTCCGGGCAATGCAGAGAACACACACACTGACCACTACATACAGCCAAAAGTCCGGGCAGTTCAGAGAACACACACTGACCACTACATACAGCCAAAAGTCCGGGCAATGCAGAGAACACACACTGACCACTACATACAGCCAAAAGTCCGGGCAATGCAGAGAACACACATTGACCACTACATACAGCCAAAAGTCAGTTCAGAGGCACATACAGCCAAAAGTCCGGGCATGAGAGAACACACACTGACCACTACATGCAGAGAACACACATTGACCACTACAGCCAAAAGTCCGGGCAATGCAGAGAACACCACAAAAAGTCCGGGCAATGCAGAGAACACACATGACCACTACATACAGCCAAAAGTCCGGCAATGAACACACACATTGACCACTACATACAGCCAAAAGTCCGGGCAATGCAGAGAACACACACTGACCACTACATACAGCCAAAAGTCCGGGCAATGCAGAGAACACACATTGACCACTACATACAGCCAAAAGTCCGGGCAATGCAGAGAACACACATTGACCACTACATACAGCCAAAAGTCCGGGCAATGCAGAGAACACACACTGACCACTACATACAGCCAAAAGTCCGGGCAATGCAGAGAACACACATGACCACTACATACAGCCAAAACATGCAGAGAACACACACTGACCATACATACAGCCAAAAGTCCGAGCAATGCAGAGAACACACATTGACCACTACATACAGCCAAAAGTCCGGGCAGTCCAGAGAACACAATCTCCCATCAGATCTAATCCTCTGTCCATATGCAGCGTGGCAGAGGCCAGGGGTGAATGGGACATAAAACCCACAAGTTGACGACTAGATCGCCACCACCCGCACAGGTCACAGCCTACAACAGATGGACAGATTGTGCTGACCTGTGCCCGGGGCTTTTTCAAGTCGGTAAGAGCTGATCATCGCTGATAATGCTATGGGGGGGAAAAAAAAAACCCGGCGCTCACGAACAACGAGTATGCATAACTGAATATTAACACAGAGACTAGCCAGGACCCGCCGCTTGGGGAAATGAATACTCCAGGAACTATGCGCGGACACGCTCACATGTACATACAGCTGCGCGCGCGCGCACACACACACACACACACACACACACACACACACACACACACACTTTCGAAGTAAGCAGGAAAACGAAAACTTTCTTACATTTAGGTTGGATATAATTATCATAAAACTGATAGGAAGCCTATTCTCGCAATGTGAAGAAGAAGAAAAACAAACAAGCACTAATGAAATATATGGATGAATGAAACAGATAAGATGGGGGAAAAAAATCAAAGTGTTTGGCTTTTATAATATCTACATTAAAAATCAAAGTGTTTGGCTTTTATAATATCTACATTAAAAATACAAAGAACAGTATGGACACGGAAGTTAAAAAAAATCGCCCAAGGGGAGGGGGGGGGGGGAAGATTAAATCAATCATCGCCCCCCCCCCCCCCCCCCCCCCGCTCCCCACGGAATCATCTTGATACAGTATGTAGAAAGCTAACCGCACGATGCATGTTAACACATCACGCCTTATTCATAAATCAGGGGAGGGGAGTGAACAATGATCGAAAAAAGAAAGATACAGTGGACAACGATAGAATATTATCACGGCCACACGTAGAACATTTCAAATAAATGTCAATAGGAAAAAAAAAACTCACTTTTAAAATACATATTGTGTATTAGTGTATATTTTTTTTTCTTTTCACTAAACCAGAGAGACAGGGAGGGAGGAGGGGAGGAGAGAGAGAGGAAAGAGGGGGCGAGGGGGGGCGGGGTGTGTGACGAGACAAGACAAAATTCTTTATTTACGAGGATAACAGATAAGCACTGACGTGCTTTTTTTATATTCAGTCCTCGCACTGAGTAGGGTCTACAATGGCAAATAATCGTGTCCCCCCCCCCCCCTCCACTTAACCAGAGAGAGAGAGAGAGAGAGAGAGAGAGAGAGCAGTAGCAGTGTCGTACCTGCTAGCACTGTCGACATAAACACGACACAGACTAGATGTAGGCCGACGTTCAAAAGTAGCACAGTCGCTGGGTAACTCATTAACACAGGCAGACGGCACAGGTCTTCTAGTCTTTTGCGCTGCTCTTTACCATGGAAAAAATGGGAACAAACGAGAGTGGATTAAAAAAAAAAAAAAAAAGAAAAAAAAAAAGCACACCCTTGTACTATCAAAGTTCACTGGTGAATCATAGATTTCATCACAATATGACCATCTTCGTCTGCCGGTGTGCAATAATTTATCTGTTTTTATCATTTGACCTTGTCATTATTTTGTTCTCCAGCAGTGTTTTAATTTTTTTTTTTTCTTTTTTTCAGGCAAGGCAGCCCACTTGAACTGAAGAGTGAACAAACGAAAGGCGCACCACACGAACTTGCTTCCCCTAGTCGTTCCGAGAGGACGACTAACAGCCGCATGCACACCAAACAACCGACACTGAAGCGGTTTCGCTCTTTTCCGAGAGCCTGAAATGGCGTTTCGCTCTATATATAGGCCCAGAACGCGGAAAAACGGGTGACTACTCCGACGGAAATAACGTGCACATCTAGAGGCTGGCGTGTGCTTCACATTGCAGCATAGGGACACACACACACAGTCCGGGCGATTGTCCGACAGACCTCGGTCGACTGACTGACGGCGCGAGAGGAAGTGTTGGGCTTCGTCGGGGGCGCCGGACGGTGTAAGCGAAACTATGCCCCCCCCCCCCCTCCGCCATGGATGGACCCCCCCCCCCCCCTCCCTCACCGCTGGTCTGATTTATTGCGTTTTATTTTTGAGGTGTCATGAATACGAGACAAAAACAAATAATTTTTCTACTTTTGAGGAATCATGGATCCGAATAAAAAAAAAAAAGGGAGATTTTTTGCGCCTTGCATTTTTTGGTTGATTAGTATTTTGTCGTGTGTGTGTGTGTGTGTGTGTGTGTGTGTGTGTGTGTGTGTGTGTGTGTGAGAGAGAGAGAGAGAGAGAGAGAGAGAGAGAGAGAGAGAGAGAGAGAGAGAGAGAGAGATCGTAATCAAAACAAATGCCGTCAAGTTTTCTTTGCTCATTCGTGATTTTTCTTGTGAATATGTATGATCAAATCTCTTCGTCCTTCACGGCTGTTCCCTACCCCTTCATCTAACACATCCTGGATTATCTTCTGACTTCTGAGGAACACAAAAAATCTGCTTTGACGCTGCTAAACTTTCTTTATTGTCATGCATTGTTTTTACAACATTCACTATTTAAAATGGACTTTTTTTTTTTTTCGTTCGCAGGATGCACCAAATAGACTTTTGCATCTACGCAGATTCATTCTATTCCGCCGAAAAGCACCGATCATAATGGTAACGTTGTGAGGACAGAAGTGGAGTTTAAGTGCTGCACGAGTGTCCATGGTCATTGAAATTAAACCGGACATGGTGACATTCAGAGAGCGGAAACACGATGGGGATAAGGACCGTCCCCCTCCCCCCCCCCCCCCTCCCCCCCCCTGCACAAAAGAGAGGAAGTAGGAAAAGGGGGCGCGGTAAGCCAGAGATGGAAATTATTGAAATCACACGACACAAAAATAAGCTAGGCCTTAAATAGATCCATGCGAAATTAAAGGGTTTATTTTATTCATTTTTTTTTTTCTAAATCCAAGATCTCCTCGTGATCCGGACATCAGGAGAACCTAATTTGAAGTACTTGTCCTCTGCGTCTTGTTGAGATTCTGCGCTAACTTTGACTCTTTTCTATCATCATTTTTACTGTCTTTTCTGTCTGTTGTCCCTTGCTGTCTATCTCTCAGTTCCTCGAATGCATCATTTTTCAGCAAGTCCTCTGGACTTGGGGATCTGTATCTGAACTTCATGGTCAGCAATACCAGTTATTCTTCTTTTCACCTTCCACATGGAATGATGTTACCTTGTGGTTCTGTCCTTTCCGTGTGCCTTGAAGATACAACTAATATGAACATGTTGCAATACTTACAATAACATCCTTTGATCATAAATTGCAGGAACCACAAATTTCATAAACATTACTTTCTTCGGTTCATTGGCGTAAGAACAAAAAAAATCCCTACGCTCTCTTCGATCTCTTTGTTGATTCTGTTTCATGTCGCCGATACTTTTGGAGTTTTTAACATTGCCCATTAATGCGCCGGGGAAGGCAGAAATAGTAGAGGGATCCTACGATCGGGCGACACCGGCAGGTAATTAGGACAGCGGGAGGAAGGGGAAGGGGGGAGGGGGTGCGGGTGGAGGGGGTCTGCACCTCGCTGCACGAGCTGCGTCGCCCACGTGGCATTCCCAACCTGCCCTCACCAGGACGTCACCGGCTCCGTTATCACAACAGGCGGAACTGAACGAGCTGGTGTCGGTACGGCGTCTGTCATTAGCATTGTCATTGTCAGGGTGAAGATAGTGACAGATTTCACCCCCCCCCCCCCCCCCCCGCCCCCCCCCCCCCCCCCTCCCGCCCCTCCCTGCTCCCCTCCCCCCCCCTCCCCCCCTCCACATTCATTCCGAAACGTTACTCTCATTGAGGTTTGTTTGTACGCTTTGTTCTTTTTTTCTTTTTTTGCCTTGAGGAGGTGTGGGTTGGGAGCGGAAGTCCAAGAAGGTTCGTGAACTGGGGGGAGTTTAAGCGCTTCCTGTCTTCCATTCTCCATCTAGATGCTGAACAGAATAGGAGAGAGAAGACAGCCTTGGCACACTTCAACAGTTGCTGGAAAGGAGGTTCTCGTGAACAGCATGGACGGCGCTTTCATACTGAGTAGCTGCTATGAGCTGAACGGTTCTGCTGTGAAATTACCATTGCTCACGGCCTTCCATGAATCTTTAAACCATACACGCATCTGTAAATACAATTAGGAACAGTGGATGATTTTATTTGTTGTACTGGTTTACATACATACACATCCATCTACACAGTTAATCATAATTGTAAAAAAGAGAAGAAGAAGAAGAAAGAAGAAGAAGAAAGAAAGCTAAAAAACAAGATGCAAAGCATGTACACGTACTCCCAGTTTATCTTGAATACGCGTGTAGACGTCAAGAGCATGTTTACTATGAAAATACCTATGATCTACCAGTCAGTTATTACATCTAAAGCTATTTAAAAGTCCGTCAAATACAGTACTTACATAGATATTTGTCAAAAAAAAAAACCAAACACCAAAAAAAAAAAAAAAAAACCCCAAACAAACAAAAATGCCACGATCAAACATGCGTCATAAAGTATTTCGTCACTGAGATATTCCATAAGGAAGAAAAAACGTTTAGGGCCGTTATAGCCGTTAGTAACGACTGCTCTGGTAAATAAAACATTAGGCATCATCCGTGACCCATAATGGACATAGCTACAAACTTTCACAAAGATCGGCCCGGAAGCTGTTTTTTTTTTTCTGGAGCGAGTGGAACACATTTTGACCACGGACAGACACACAGACAGACAGACACACAGACAGCATTTCTTCGCTCCCATTGTAAAGTATACCCTGTTCTATAAGAACTGGGAGTACAACAAAACACTAACTAAAAATTAAAATTAGAAGCGAGCGTGACTGGGCGTGATTGTATGTCACAGACAACCGATAGCTCTGTTTTACATGTCCGCGGCACGCAAAGAGAACGAACGCGCTTGTGTTCATCTGTGGATGCTGATGACAAAAACCAGACAACGGCCTGCATCTGCTGATGTCAGCCAGGCCATGCTTTGAACAACTTACTTCTCTCACTCTCTCCACTCAATAAACTAGCTGACATACGGAAAAGTAATAACTCTCTCGGGGAAATTTCGTTTGAAGAAACGTAACTACGAATGTAACCACTTTTCTCACAGAAGCTAACAGCCCGAGCTTTTGTGAGTGTGACGTCACAGACCGAACTTCCCGAAGTCAGACAATGTAATTGTACTAAGTCAGCTTACAGTGGTAGTGCTGGCACATATTACCTGATTCCAGAAAATACCACCGCAAAATGCAGCAGGGAGAGAACAGGGGAAGCAGTTCCAAGCTTTAATTGGGAATTCTGGTGTTATTCCCCCCCCCCAACCTCCCCCCCCCCCCTAGTAATTCTTCACTAGTCGATTCTTGCTTTTTCTCGGTACAGACGAAGTCTGCAGAACTATCTAGCAGCAGCGATTCACCATGAAGACCTGCAGATTACACTGAAGAACAGAAAACTGAAGTGATAAGGACACGAGACAGAATCTAGCCGATTCTCCAAGATCGTCCGCCAAGGACAGCCATGATCAATGTGGGCCTCCATATTCTCCAAGATCATCCGCCAAGGATAGCCATGATCAATGTGGCCTCCACATTCTTCAAGATCATCTGCCAAAGATAGCCATGATCAATGTGGCCTCCATATTCTCCAAGATCATCCGCCAAGGACAGCCATGATCAATGTGGCCTCCATATTCTCAAAGATCATCCGCCAAGGATAGCCATGATCAATGTGGCCTCCATATTCTTCAAGATCAGCCGCCAAAGATAGCCATGATCAATGTGGCCTCCACAGCCGCCAGGGTCATGTAAACATGACCCGACTTGATTCTCCTGGCCACAGCGCGGGGAACAAGACAAAGGGCATACAGAGAAACAGCACTGACACGACTGAGCTGCCTGGGAAGAACTTGGTCACAACCCAGGCGCTTGCCTATGACTTTCAGATGGCGGAGACAACTAGTAGAGCGGTCAACATGGCAGTGTCTCAATGGACCCCTAGGCCAAAACTACAGAGTGGACACCAAAGTCACTTTAAACAAGTCAACACATGCTATTTTGCAGGTCTTTTTCTTGAAAGCATTGTATTGCATTGCATTGTTTTGCATTGCGTTGCATTGTATTGTACTGTATTGTATTGAATTGCATTAACTGTATTCTGTTTCTATTCTATTCGAATTTTTCGGTTTGAAAACCCTCTCTGTTCATCCATGCCCTCTCTGTTCATCATCCATGCCCTGTTCATCCATGCCCTCTCTGTTCATCCATGCCCTCTCTGTTCATCCATGCCCAGCATGTACCTGATTCAGTTCAGAGAAGGTTAAATGCGGCGGAAGGTGACGGATAGGCTCAACCTTCCGTCATGCCCTGCCCTAGACATGGGGAATCTTTGACAGTTCACTGCTTCCCTTATAGGAAACAGGCTAGGGGGATTTTTAACCTTTAATCATCGTTATTTGTACCCAAACTGACCAGTCAGACAGTCCTCATTAAGGTTAACAGATCCAACTTGACCCTGGATCTCACCTCAGTATGTGTCACTGTCGTCCTTGGGTCAAAACCACGTCTCTCACTTACCCTACGTTTCTAATGTAATACTCTCGTTACAATTAAACATAACCAAAAACATAACCAAAATACTGCAGCTGGAAGTGCAGGGTTTCCACCGGTGGGCGGTCTTCAGACGGCCTGACAGTTTCTTCTCTTTGAAAAGTACTGTAAGAGGCTGGAAAGGAACAAGACGTGTGTATTAAATTAATGGAGACAGTCAGGATGAGTAGTGACGGGGTGATTAATGCCAACATGGAGAAGAACGTTGTGTGCTCGTTTAGTCGTCAACGAAGCAAACCCACCAGCCCTTCGAGACTATCTATCACTCACTGTCAGCGCGTAACTAGGCGGACTACTTCATGGACTAACAGACACGGCGCAGAGTTGGTTTTCAGCGAACAACAGTTTTTCCTTGCCAGCCGCCGAAGTGACATCATTCACTGTAAGCCGATGGTTAGCAAAACATCAGCCGGCCTAGAAACCCGCAGCGATGAAGGAGGGTAGGAGAGGAGGTGCTGTCATTGTATGGAGTGATAGCACCTTCTGAAAGCAGGACTCATACTGGCTCTGTGACAAAGCCAATATTGTGTCAGAATGGAGGTGCAGTAGATGCTGCCTGATGTATGTTGTTGGATCAGGCGACCACCGAAAATGCAAAATGCACCGAATATGAGAAACTAAGTGGTTGCTCATTTTTCATTTTCATTGCCTAAATGTTGTTTTTTTTTTGGTTTTTTTTTTGCTGAAAAAGACCCAAGAGGTCGAAATGCATTGTGTTTTGCCCTGTAATCTGTTCGTATTGTCTTGTGGAACTAACACCCTGTCTTCTTAAAATTTGCTTTGTGTGTTCCGCCCTCAGTCACCTCGCTTTGAAACAAAAGGGTGTCATCCCGATTCACCTATTCTGGTTCGCTTGTCCGCAGTTTTGCCTATGAACTTGACAAAACGTCGCCGACTGTTGTCGTTCAAAACAGAGTTGAATTAATACTGAATTAACTGGTTTTACACTAGCTTGGGAATCGATTCAGTGAATGAAATCATTAATAGTTTCCTGTCTCAAGACCTGTTGAGAATTTTAAGTGTTACAAATGTTCATTGAAACTGATGTGTGTGGGAGAGAAGAAGAAGAAGAAGCGAGAGAGAGAGAGAGAGAGAGAGAGAGAGAGAGAGAGAGAGAGAGAGAGAGAGATTGCCTTGATGGACTGGCGTGTCTCAAGACCATTTGAGATTTACAGGATTCAAACTAAACAGCAAAATAGGAATGGTAGACAGCAAAACAAGACAATTTTAAAGAGGTCTGCACTGGGGGAGGTGGCACCATCAAAGAGTAAACAAACTAGGATCTTTTGCCACACACACGTACATAGCTTTGCTGCAGACCAAACTTTCAATTGTGCATTTTCTGAAAAATATCCGGGAAATATGCGAACAGTCCTGTTTGATAAACCCTCTGACTCCTGAAGAGTTGTTGACCTTTTGAATTCAGAGGCAAAAGGTGAAGAGTTGTTGCCATTCTGGGGTTAGCGCCAACATGTAAATTTCTATTCAACCCTTCTGTTGAAAGAATCGTTCACACACAAGGAAACACAAACCAATCAGCGCGTTACGTAGACAGACCTGATAGGAAAACCAGAGCTCTTCTACTAGTCTGCCCCCCTCCTGGCTGTCCAATGAACGAGATGCTTGTGCCACGCCCCCCAGGTGTGTGTGTGTGTGGGGGGGGGGGGGGGTGACCGTCTATCACCTCCCCCCCCCTCCTCTCCCGACCCGTAACTCTGACGCCAAATCAGCAAAAACGTTCACAGAGCACCTCAAGCATCTGTCGACAGACGTCGCTCAGCCTGTCAATCAAACCCCGTTAGTACCGCCCTTTTTTGTCAGTGCCAGTTTTCACACAGCTGTCATCAGACAACCATTGGCGACTGGCCAAAGCTGACATGAGGGGCGGGGATACTCCATGACCAGGAGGATCCGATGGAGCTACGGTTAGATCTCATTGGTTCTATGAGGGATGGGGATACTCAATGTTCTATGAGGGGTGGGGAGACTCAATGTTCTATGAGGGATGGGGAGACTCAATGTTCTATGAGGGATGGGGATACTCAATGTTCTATGAGGGGTGGGGAGACTCAATGTTCTATGAGGGGGGTGGGATACTCAATATTCTATGAGGGGTGGGGACCCTCAATGTTCTATGAGGGGTGGGATACTCAATGTTCTATGAGGGGTGGGGACCCTCAATATTCTATGAGGGGTGGGATACTCAATGTTCTATGAGGGGTGGGGACCCTCAATGTTCTATGAGGGGTGGGATACTCAATGTTCTATGAGGAGTGGGATACTCAATGTTCTATGAGGGGTGGGGATACTTCATGACCAGGAGGATCCAATGGAGCTACAGATAGATCTCATTGGTTTTATACAATTGAAGTCAAATCGAGCTACAGATAGATCTCATTGGTTCTGTACAATTGAAGTCGAATCGAGCTACAGATAGATCTCATTGGTTTTATACAATTGAAGTCGAATCGAGCTACAGATAGATCTCATTGGTTCTGTACAACTGAAGTCGAATCGAGCTACAGATAGATCTCATTGGTTCTGTACAATTGAAGTCGAATCGAGCTACAGATAGATCTCATTGGTTCTATACAACTGAAGTCAAATCAAGCTACAGTTAGATCTCATTGGTTCTATACAACTGAAGTCAATCTGTCAACTGTTTGTAATGTACAGGAACATCCCCACCTTTCTTTGGTCGAACATTTTGGTGACGATGTTGGTATGCATGAAATACGTATGTTTACAGATGATAGCGCTAAAACTGGCACATACGTGACACGTGCCTAGCGGCAATGAGGCTTCAGTGTCCTTCATGAGAAGTTTATGGAGGCCAGCGAATAGCAATTCCCAACAGAGACAGAAAGACAAACTAGTTTAAACAACCTTGCCTCTGAATCAACCCCTCTCCAGATAGAATCCGCTCGCAAATACAAACAAAACATAAGATTTTCTTCCTTCGCTACCATAATTTTTTTTTCTCTCTCTATGCTCCATAAATAAACTTATCTGACATGTAAGTCAGCCTGTCGCATCCTGCGCGCTTCGTTTTGCCCTTACCTTCAGATATACGGTCCAAACCCACCAAGAGGGATACAGCAGACAGAGATAACCATCTGGTGGTGAGAGAGAGAGAGAGAGAGAGAGAGAGGAGAGAGAGAGAGAGAGAGAGAGGGGGGGGGGGGGGGGGGGAAGCACGGGGTGGGAGGAGACTATCTGATTCTACACTGATACAATCCGGACGACAGCGCGTGGAAATATACGGCAGAAATGGCAAAGTGTAAGTTATTGCATGCCAGCAGCGAGAGTGAAACTGGCCACCTTTGACGGGGGGAACTCGACATCAATCTCTATAACGTATTGCCCCATTCCCTCCACCAGCCCTGCTGTCCAACAGCATACCGCTAGTTCCATGCAGGCAAGTAGTTCTCCAACAGCATACCGCTAGTTCCATGTAGGCAAGTAGTTCTCCAACAGCATACCGCTAGTTCCATGTAGGCAAGTAGTTCTCCAACAGCATACCGCTAGTTCCATGCAGGGAACTTGTTCCATGTACCAGTCACCAGACATTCAC
>JADBJO010004488.1:57500-60000 GCA_016801955.1 Conus betulinus
GAGCTACATTTTGGTGGTTGCAAGCATCGATTAAATGTTAGGTGGTGTTCCAAGCCAACAATTCAAAATGACAGCCCCCATCCGGCGCTAAAGGTAGGGCTGTGGGCGAGATACAGGCCCTTAAAGCAGAAAGTCACACCGGGGGAATTGCCAATATGGGGCGGGCATCACAGACACACACACAAAGTCCATGGCGGCCCTGGTGTCCTGGTTCAAAGACCTTTAAAGCTTAAAGTCGGTCACACAGGGCAAGTTGTCAGCTGGAGCTGGCTTAATCAATGTTCTAAGTTAAAGGCCTTAAAGCAGTAGTGACATAGGGGAAGTAGTCAAGTTGGGCTGGCTCGGAGATGCCGTAGGGCTTGAATCGATGCCCTCTAAACCGGAGGCTGTTGAGGAAGCGTTGCTCCCTGACAAGGTCCCATCTGGACACAGGGTGAGGGTGCTTCATGTAGTCATAGACTGTGAGAAAAAGCATGTCAAGAGCCACGAGTAAAAAAGCCACTATAGCCATCCATTGACATGTGCTGTTTGGAAGTTGCAACACTTTCCATGTTGTACAGCTAAATCTGCTTTCCAGAAAGCGGAAACTGCAGGGAATTGTGGGAGGGAATGTCCTGTCGGGGACGTCATGCAACCACGTCATACATCCACAACGGTGGAATATGCAGCATCAACGACTTACGATTACGCAACATTGCGTGAAATGGTACAGACAACTTATTTATTGCGCAACACTTATTGCGTGAAAAATGGCAGAGACAACTTATTGCACAACATTGCGTGAAATGGCAGAGACAACTTATTGCACAACATTGCGTGAAATGGCAGAGACACAATTTATTGCACAACATTGCGTGAAATGGCAGAGACACAACTTATTGCGCAACAATGCATGAAATGGTAGAAACACAACCTAATTTGCTTTTGATGTCAACGTTAGAGAGTGTGATCACGATAAAAGAAGTAATCAGCATGTGACAGGGACCCCAACCACCAAACCTGTGGAGGGGAAAGCATCTCAAACGATGGAGTTTCTTGAACAAAAAGACTTGAAAAAATCAACCACAGGGAGCAGAGGCCTCTCAGGGGAGATAATTGATGATATCGAAACAATTACAGATAACATTTAACCACCAACATTGTGAACGATTATCACTTTAAAATGGTATGAATATTCAATGAATTTTACATCGATGCCACGTAAAATTTTTATGTCAGTATGTTTTATAGAGACAGAATGCGCCGACGGTTATGATGTCCTTTCCATGCTTCTGTGTGTGTCTCTCTGTGTGTGTGTGTGTGTGTGTGTGTGTGTGTGTGTGTGTGTGTGTGTGTGTGTGTTAGCTGCTAATGAAGTCGTGAGTGATGTCATTGAGAGATATACTTTAAAAAAAAAAAGGTGAAAGGATTGATAGGCGAAAGCTGAAGTTTCGTTTCGCTCTGATTTTAGTTTTAAGAGTACACCGCAGCTCATCTGAAAGCCTTCCCGGATTCTGCTGCTTTTTTCCTAATTGCGGAGTGTGACCAGGCGACACGATGGCGGCGTCAGAGGAATGGTAAAGCGTCTTGGCCTGGCTGTTATCTTCTTTTTTTTATGAGTGTTTCTTGTGGAGGCAGCAACAGTAAACAGCGCGCGGTCGGCTCTTATTTTGTTTAGCGACTGGCAGGCTCCGTGTGTGTTGGGGGAGTCGGTTGCGTGATCATGATGGTGTACAACATTATTATGGCTGCCGCGCCATGGTGCATGTGTTTATTGAGAGAGAGAGAGAGAGAGAGAGAGAGAGAGAGAGAGAGAGAGAGAGAGAGAGAGAGGCGTTATGAATTGGAATGTTATCTTTATCCACGGAAGGGGGAAAACAACTCGATGACAGGGGTTTGGGCGGGTTCCTTGTTTTAACAGTAGTATAAGATTGCGGCTGGCGCTCTCCTCTGCTTTGTTGTTCAACCCTGCAATACGGACGACATGCTTGCCCATCTCAGCTCCATGGCTTCGAACTGTGCAGCCTTTCAGCACAACTGCCCTCGGAGCTGTCCTGGTTTAATAATACATTCTTTTTTTTTTTTTTTGGCATCATCTTTCCGACAGTGTCCCCCCTTTTAGAGACATTCTTTCCCTCATTCCGATTCCCTCTCATACAGCCGTTCTCAGGCTTGTTCTGTTCGCGCAGCCTCAGCGCAACAGCCCGTAGGGAGCAATGGAAAGGAAGTCGCCACAGGGAAACTCATCAGAGGAGACACTGCAACACTGCTGCCGATTCACCTCCATGGTCTTCAGTGGTGCCCGTTGTGATCCCACATATGCAGGACAACGTCTACTTTGCCTCCCTCCACCCCCACACACTCCGTTCTCCACCCCCACCCACCACTGTCCCCTCCCCCCCACCCCCCCGTTCCACAGGCAACACACATTCTGTTTTGTGGCGGACCCAGTGTGGGCAGCGCGCCCACTCCACAGAAGGTTGTGCAGGGCTGTTGAAGACAGGGGCCTCCCCCTGCTCCT
>JADBJO010004488.1:67500-70000 GCA_016801955.1 Conus betulinus
CTGCCATCCTCGTCATCGTTCTAAATTTGCTCAGATCCATTGAGATTTAACGTCTACAGCCCACCAAAGGTGGTAGGACAGACTGAGCGAAGATTCGCTGACAGGGGGCGCACTCTGTGCTTGTCTGTCTGTCTGTCTGTCTGTCCTCTCCTCTCTCTCTCTCTCTCTCTCTCTCTCTCTCTCTCTCTCTCATTTCTCTCTCTCTCTGTCAAGGTACACACATATGTCATGTGATGTGTGACTATATAATGACTTAAAAGTTACCGTAGATCATGTTCATGACAGGTGTCTAGCAAACTAGTAATTCGATTGAATTATTTGGGGGAGGGGGGGGGGAGGTTCAGTTTGTTTGACCACAGGTCAGGCGACCACACGGGGCCAGTTCGAAGCTGTACCCACTTCAGAAATGAAGTCTACAACGTTTCAGGCATACATGACCTGTGACGTGACGTCCTTCAGCCAAGGTCTTCGGCCTAACCATCAGCCTGCAGCAAGGAGAGGTAACCACCAGACACCATCATCAGCAGGCAGCAAAGGGAGGTGCCCCACCACACACCATCATCATTCTGCAGCAAAGGGAAGAAAACCCACCAGACACCATCATCATTCTGCAGCAAAGGGAAGTAACCCACCAGACACCATCATCAGCCTGCAGCAAAGGGGGAAGAAACCCACCAGACACCATCATCATTCTGCAGCAAAGGGAAGAAACCCACCAGACACCATCATCAGCCTGCAGCAAAGGGAAGTAACCCACCAGACACCATCATCAGCCTGCAGCAAAGGGAAGTAACCCACCAGACACCATCATCAGCCTGCAGCAAAGGGAAGTAACCCACCAGATACCATCTCACGGGAGTTTCTTCTACTCTCTCAAGACCCACGTTGTTGAAGGGCGCACTTGACAACATACAGTTCAGCATTTCAATGGCCTCGGAAGCATTAATCCCAAATGACGTCACAGAAACCAAGGATGTGGGCAATCTCTTAGCCAAACCCGGCAGTGCCTCTGGCTGCCTTCAGAGACGAGCCTGGAATGATCACTGTCTGGGCTTGTCGTCCAAGATGATGTTTTTCTTTCGTTTTTTTTTTTGTTTGTTTGTTTGTTTACTTTTTAGATTTGCTGTCATTTGTTTCTCTCGTTGAATTAATGCCTGAACTGTTACAATAATCGTTATGTGATATTCTTAAATTGCACTTTCCGATCACTTCAGATCTCCATCTCTGATCGCTCACTCCATTTAACCTCCTAACCTCCTCACCCCTACACATAACCCAATTGTTTCTCCCCCCCCCTACCCCCCCCCCCCCCCCCTCACCTCTTCCACTTTTTGTGACGACTTTCTCATATTCAGATGATATTGTAAACATCGTCCTTATCAGATGTCTACAAACATCTACATGTGTGACGGGACACCAAACAGAGTCCTTTCCCTCCTTCATTCATGCAACATCCAAGTCTACAGTCCAGAAGTGTTCACCACTCTTCTTTTCGGATTAGAGGCCTGGATCCTGCACTGAAAGCAAACTTGCCAAGAAAATTTTCATCAACAATGTCTGCGTATTATCCGCATCATCAAACCGCAAGATCTCACTACCATCACGTAGCAAGACCTCACATAGCAAGACCTCAGAACCATCACATAGCAAGACCTCACTACCATCACATAGCAAGACCTCACTACCATACCACACAGCAAGACCTCACATAGCAAGACACTCACTACCATCACATAGCAAGACCTCACTACCATCACATAGCAAGACCTCACTAGCAAGACCATCACATAGCAGACCTCACTACCATCACATAGCAAGACCCCACTACCAACCAGGAAGACTGGCAAAAGGCCAACGTCTCTCAAACAGCTCCACTGCACTGGAAATCTGTCCTGGACTTTTCTAAGTACCGCTCAAGGCTGTGATCTATGGAGAAGCCGGCCAGGGCAAGCGTGACAGAGCAGCCCCACGCAAACTTCTTCCGGTCTAGCGGAAATGCCAACTCAATGCAAACAGCTCTGCGAGAGATGAACGGACAGACATGGATGTGATTGACTGGGAGGACTGGAGCTTAGCATCATAAAGAGAAGCTGCAGAATTCCAGATGCCCCGCAAGGAGGCCGCTGGAGCCAGACGAAGACTCAGCAGAAGAGCACTGGGCGTGCAGGCACCGGCTGATCAAGAGTTCCCGTGCTTCATGTGCCACAGAGCGCGTGCCAGTCAAAAACAGGATTGCGCAGCTACCAGCAGAATGTGTGTCGCCAATACCACGGGCCGTTGCCATCTCTCTGATGTTCGGGTACGAAGAATTCACAGTCGTCATATATATCATCCTCGCGGTTCCAGCCATACATGACACGTCACTGGATAAATGCGCGGACTGGCATGTTTCCGTGGGAAACGAATTCAACTTAGTAGTTGGGTGTTAATGTTTGAACGAGACTTTTAACTTGTTTTTTATACAATGAGTTCAACAGGTGTCCGCTAACTTAGTAGTTGG
>JADBJO010004488.1:75000-77500 GCA_016801955.1 Conus betulinus
TCACGCTTAGATCATTATACCGTTAATTAATTTTGATGTTGCCATGGCAGGTTTGCAGAACTGTACCTAAAGACCCCACACTTCCTAAAGAAACTGGTTTAATTCGAATCTTTATGTTTACGAAAGTACTTGCTTCAACTCTGTTGTACTGATTGACAGCCACAGCATTTACTGACAAAAAGTACATTGAAAAAAAAAAAAACACCTTGATATGGGTTTTGTTTATAGAAACCTCCTGAGCATGTATACTGGAAAGATAACATCTCATTCTTAATTGAAGGTATTTCTTTAGTATTAAAAATGTGTTTGTTCGGTGATTTTGATATTGATCTACTGGAATCCAGTCAAAATTTGGACACGCTTAGTTCAATAATTTCTTCTGATTCAGTTGAACGACAAGCAAACAAGAATATAAACAACATCAAAAACGTTTCTTGACTACATCTACACACACCCAAAGCAATTAACATGGTGGATGCATGCTCATCAGTGTTCAGTTGCTGTGATCGTTTTCCTGTTCGTTTCACTTAGTTGAAACAAAGGCATAAAAATTCCTAAGAATCATCATTCTTTTATATGGTACAGACACTTTCCTTATTTTGACCCGGGATATTAATGTCTGGTGTAAGCAAACTCGTACCTCTCTTCTGCATACCAAATTACTAATTCCGATGAAGCTTTCGAAGTAAGGGATCGAACCACCATAGTTGACAAATGGCTGACTGGATCCTCTTCGTCGACTTTGCCAACGCTTTTGATGTTATTGATTGTTGCATACTTATGCTTACAAAGCTCAAGATTTATGGCATATGTAACAATACATAACATTTCATCACGTAATTTTTAGTCGGTATGACACAACCGACAAATGACAGACTATGGATCTGAGTCTCCCGCTTTGTCTACTAAGTTGGTATACCTCAAGGCTCCATTCTTTGACCTTTGTTCTATTCAGTCTAAAATTAATCATTTATGTCTGATTCTAAGAGCACGATGTGAATTATTTGCAGATATACGCAGATATTTGCCGATTTATTTGCTGTAGCCATACGTATGGCATTCTCATTTCTAACCACATATTTTGTGTACATATCTTGTGTATTCTAATTCTCTTATCATGTTAATTGGTCCTTGTTTCCCTATTGCAATCATGTACATCGTTTCTCTACCTCTCTATCTCTTCTCTCTCTCTCTCTCTCTCTCTCTCTCTCTCTCTCTCTCTCTCTCTCTCTCTCTCTCTCTCTCTCTCTCTCTCCCTCTGTCTGTGTCTATCTGTGTCGGTCTGTCTGTCTGTCTGTCTCGCTCATATTTTCCAACTTCCACACCTTCTGCTCTCGTTGTTTCTTTGTTGTTGTTGTTGTTGTTGTTGTTGTTGTTGTTGTTGTTGTTGTGCTGCTGCTTTGTCTACTTGTTTGGTTTACTCGTAAGCTACAACCTCTTTTTCTTCTTTCCTTAGCTCTCTGTGGTTCCACCACATCATGGTCATCTCTGCCAGTATCACGCCACTGAGGCCCGGGGGTTGGTGTTGACCTCACAGAGAAGGAACAGCTTGATGACTTTCCAGAGGCAGACCCATACACACCAGCAGACAAAATGGAACCAACCAGCAAAGCCGGCATCAGTGCCAGACCTTCAGAGCAACTTGCCAGAAAAACAGGGCATCTACCTTGTGCTCTGCTGCTTGGCAGTTGTCGAGAGCGAGAGATGAGTGATCGACTACCAATCAGCCCGCACACCTGCCTGCTGTGAACGTTGGAAGGAATGGATCTGGTAGTCAGGGGGCCAGTGGGGAGGGGAGGGGGAGGGGTGGGAGAGGAGGGTGAGGGGGACAGAAGGGGGGGGGGGGGGGGGGGGGGTGGGGGGGTGTTGGGGGTAGGGGTGGAGGGCAGGGGGAAAGGAGGAAGGGTGAAGCGCAGAGAGGTGGTATGGGAGGCACCTCCCATTTCTCTGGTGGAGCGATGTTGCAAGCCAAGTGTTCTTTCTGTGGTCTTGGTTCGATTATATGTACACACACACACACACACACACACACACACACACACACACACACACACACACACAGATAGATAGATCGATAGATTGTTAATTTGTTGTTTGGGGGGGGGGGGGGGGGGGGGGGGGGGGGGGGCAGGGGTTGTGCTTCGTTTTTTTTCCCCTTTCTTTTTCCCAAGGGAGTGGGGTCAGAGCTTGAGCAGAGTTCTGATTGGCCCAGGGGTGTGCGTGCGAGAACGTCCTTTCTCTTAGGGCACACCACCAACGTGTCTTGTCTGTGTCGGCAGTTCGTCCTTCCAACGAGGACGTCATTCAGCTCTTAGGGCACACCACCAACGTGTCTTGTCTGTGTCGGCAGTTCGTCCTTCCAACCAGGACGTCATTCAGCTCTTAGGGCGGCACGCCATCACCATGTCTTGTCTGTGTGGGCAGTTCGTCGTTCCAATAGTCACTGGGATGGTGTATCCGCGGCGTTCGGTGTCGTGCGATGTGTTTGGTTCTCCCCTGC
>JADBJO010004488.1:85000-90000 GCA_016801955.1 Conus betulinus
CCTTTTTGGAGGAAAAAAAAAAAAAAAAAAAAAAAGAAAAAAAAGAAGTCAGGGCTTTGATGCCTTGAATTGACGATGATAAGGTTAATTGATGCGTTAAAAGCAATTTAGCAAACCGTCAGTCCCTGAAACCAGCATAAAGCGACATTGAAGAGAAGGAAAAGGCCGACATCATCAGGTTTGATTAATCCACTCATTTTCGACACCGCTGGAGTTCGCCAGCTCACACACCAACCCCCTTCAACATGCCGCTGGCTTTTTCTTTCATTCTTTTTCTTTCTTTCTTTTTTTTTGTACAACGAAGTGTTTTTTTTGTTTTTATTTGTTTGTTTGTGTTTGGCTTTGGTTATTTTCGCCTGCCAATCTAGATCACTCACTAAAGACGTATCCGCTTTCTTTTGATTTATGGTGGAAGTCGGAAAACGTCATAGAAACAGGGAAAGAGTAACTCGCAGCGACTTCAAGGGAAAGAAAAATAAACGTTTAGAAAAAAACCAACCAACCAAACAAAACCCCAACAACAAAAAACCCAACATACACGCACATATATATGGAAGTATGTATGCATTTATCCGTTTATTCAGTTACTAATTCACCCAGCTTTCATCGACGCGTTTTCTTTTTTTTAATTTCAAGAAAGATAAAAGGATATTGTTTCAATTCCTGTCTTCCTCTGTCTGTCTGTCTCTGTCTGTCTGGCTCTCTGTTTTAAGAGGCAGACCTTCAAACAGAAAGTTCAAAAAGGGAGGGCGGGTGGAAGGGATAACAATTAGGCAGGACAGGTCGATCGATAGAGCGACAGAAAAACGCGCGCGCGCGCGTGTGTGTGTGTATGCTCGTCAATACAGCTAAGAACTGAATTGACAATCTGTCGCTTTTATTCAGCGCGCGGGCCTCTCTTTCTACCCCTCTCTCCTCTCTGGTGTGTGTGTGTGTGTGTGTGTGTGTGTGTGTGTGTGTGAGAGAGAGAGAGAGAGAGAGAGAGAGAGAGAGAGAGAGAGAGAGAGAGAGAGAGAGAGAAAACAGACAGACAGACAGACAGACAGAGCGCACGCGCTTCTTCTCTCACTCCTTTTTCTTTCTATACCCCTCCGCCCCCCACCCCCCCCCCCCCCCCCCCTTTTCCCCTCTCTCTCCTCTCACAACTGCAACCCTTTTCCCTTCATTTGCATTATCTGCAGCTCAAACCAGACACAGCTTTGGCTCCCAGCTACATGACCAAGATAGCTGGCTTAGTGTGGGTTCCACCACGTGCATTATTCCCCTTTGACACCCAGAAAAGGGAAGACAACCCACACGCCAGCCGATTTCACACCAGCCTGTTCACGGGTCGGCTGGAGACAGCGTAGGGATTAAGACCAGCAACGAAGTCTGATGTCCCGAGCACACGACAATCGACACGGACTTCTAGGCAGATAGGCAAGCCCACACCTGTTGCTGCTGGAGGACGCCATGGCTCTCCTATGGGGGGGGGGGGGGGGGGGGGGGGGGGGGGGAGGAGGGGCATTGGTACGTGGGGGGAGGGGGGGGGTGAGAGGGGAGGAGTGGGTGGGAAGCAAAGAAAAAGTTTCTCTCCTCTGATGCTATGTTTGAAAACCTCTGCGCTGATCAAATTAAATTAAAAGAAATGTACCCATGATTTTGAAAAAAAAACAAACAAAAACAAACAAACAAAACAAAACAACAACAACAAAAAAAAAACCTCCCCTTAAAAAACAGACAAAATCCCATCAGGGGAAGTAATAATTAAGGTGCGATCGGACGCAGTTACTTTCCGTGTCAAGTTTTTGATGTCGAGCATGCTGAGTTTCGAAAAGTCAATGTTTATTAGAAACTTTCAAAATTCCACGAAAATGTATTACTTGGTAGATCGTGATCAGTTTGTGCCAGTAACTTAACAGTGGTCATGTCCAGTGGAAAATGTACGATCATCTGATCAGTGATGTGAACAGATCCAAGATCCCTCCATTTGATCCGGATCCTTGTCACAGATCTACAGTGAAGTACAGTCCGAAATTACGGTCCGTTGATGACTCCGAATTAATACACACACACACACACACACACACACACACACACATATATATATATATATATATATATATATATATATATAATGTGTGTGTGTGTGTGTGTGTGTGTGTGTGTGTGTTGTAGGTGGATTTGTTAGGTCTTTCGTCATGACAGAGCTTTCAACAAAGTGACATCCCTGAAAAATACCCGTGTGGTCGAGTAAGATCAAACAATTTGAAATTTCTTCGACAACAAAGACACACACACACACAAACAAACAACCCGCCGGACACACAGACGCTGGACGGACGCGTGCCACAGGTCAAACACTATCCCCACGTCTTTTCCGTTATATATGTGGCAGGTGGTTGCTCCTTCTTCCACCTTACTCCCCCCCCCCCCCTCCCGTCCCAACCACCTCTGCTCTACCCCCCTCCCGAGCAAAACCCCCTTTCTGACCTTGCCAATGAGGGGTAAAACATCAGCTGTTTCTACCATGCAACCAAGGACATAGCGAGGGGGGGCTAAAGTTACAGTCTACTAACGACACCCGTCCGCTGTCCTGAACACGATACTACCCCCCCCCCCCCCCCTCTCTCTACTCCCTACTGCCGATGAATTAAGAAGTGGCAGGCACAACGGTACATGGTGTTCTCCCGCGCTGCCAGGGATAAGATTTCACCTCTTGATTGTATTACAAGAACACGTATCTGGATCCTACAGAAAACGGGGGGGGGGGGGGGGGGGGGGGGGGGGGGGGGGAATTTATTCATTTGTTTGCGTTCGTCGATGCGTCCGTCCACAATGAAATGAATAAGCAACATCAATGTGACATGTTGAACTTGCCACCACCACACCATCCACTACTACACTCACCTTCTCATGCAAACTGAACAAACACACAGGCCATCCCCTCCTTTCTCTCTCCCCTTTGTCTCACAAACGGCAGTACAGATTTCAAATCTATGCCATCTCTCCCCTCTCACCTTCCCCCCCCCCCCCCCCCCCCCCCCCCCCCCGTCTCTACCTGTTGTAGAGACATTGTTAAGGACAAGATTACGTCACTTTCCGAATGCATCGCTCGCCCCTCTCTCTCTCTCTCTCTCTCTCTCTCTCACTCGCTCTCTGCCCTCCTCCTTTCCTCCCCGGGCCGTCGCTTATTTCGTGCGCAGAGATCATCTCGGGTTGTTGACACAAAGGACACCGGGCCTCTCACCCCTCGCACCCTTCCCCCCCCCCCCCCCAACCGCTCCCCATTTTCACCACCCACACACTGCCAGTCGTGCATGTGGCACGCAATGATGCAATTATGTTAAACAGTCCCTTGTCAACTGGCATGTGTTGATAATCATAGACACTTTAAATTCAAATCCAACGGCTAAGGAAGCGCATTTTCGAATGTTCAATACTGTTCTTTCCCTTGTAAATGGTGGGGGAGGACCAAACCTCCCCCCCCCCCCCCCAATCCATTTTTTTGTCTTTAGTGACAAAACCAACCAGAATAGGAAACAGGGACCGAAATAGTTTGGCCTACAAAAAGGGGACCCCCCCCCCCCCCCCCCCCGGAAACAATTACTGCTTCCACAGACCAGCTGTAGATACAATACAGTGTAGCCACAAAGACAACATCAGTAAACCAGACAGAGTGAACGGTTATCTAACTGACTCTGAATCTCCTTGTCTAGGATTCACTGATCACCCAGAAATGGAAGCTGAAACCATGTTTCTCAATTTTGAGACTATGTATTGATTGTATGCATGTCATGTGGTTTAACAGTATAACTTTATGCCAAATACTGACTCAACTCATCCAGAACTTTCCCTCTCTTATGATGAAATAGTGGGAAACCAAAACTCACACTGAACTGTGTGAAATTGATTGAAATATTTCACCCTTGTATAGTAAAGTTGAGTGTGTGATAGTGCACCTAACTTGTGTCTGTTCTTTGTTGTTAAATAAGTATTGAATGTTTGAACTTCTCTCTAATTCTGTCTCTTTTAAGCGTACAAGCCTTAGGAAAATTATTCCTAAGCCACTCTTGAGTAATTTTAACAGTCCTGACAAAAATAAAGATTCCTTTCGATGACTACTACCAGAAAGTTGCTCCTCCCACCACTAGTAAGGGAGAAGGTGGAGGTGAAATTTTAACGTAACTCTAATAAAGAAAAACTTTCTAAGTCCTTCCCCTAAAGGACACACCGACCCACCCCCAACTCTCGTCACAAACAACAACAACAATAAAACTAGACAACCCAACTGAACAAGTAAAAACAGCTGCACCGAGAACAACAAAATGCTGGGTATGAACCACCCGTCTTCTTTCGCGCTGACATCGACAATCATAAACCATCGTTTCTCAGCATTACCACCCGTACCTCCTCATACGTCCCCCCCCCCCCCTCAACGTCCCCCCCCCCCCCTCCCCCCCCCCCACACACACACACATCATCCTTTAACCTGTCTTTATTTTTTCCTTCGCTCTATGTCATCAACACATTCCGCACTTTCGTATCCTGTCTATTACAGCGTTTATTTTATGTGTGTGTTGGCATACTCCGGATGAAAGAAAAGGGCAGAGAGAGAGAGAGGAGGAGAGAGAGAGAGAGAGAGAGAGAGAGAGAGAGAGAGACGGACGGACAAACAGCGCTTGTGTAAAGTAACAGGCAACATACCCGGATGGAAAAAGCAAGAGAGAGAATACAGACAGGCACGAATGTTTTACTGAGGGTAAATACATACACTAAACGGTTCGTCCTTTGACCTTGTCCAAAGAGATAAAGAGAAAAAAAAAAGGAAAAACTGCAAAAGATAAAACAAATAAAAACTACACTTTACAAACAGGCTAAGACATACACGAGAGAGAGAGAGAGAGAGAGAGAGAGAGGAGAGAGAGAGAGAGAGAGAGAGAGGAGAGAGAGAGAGAGACAGACAGACAGACAGAGACAGAGACAGAGGAGACAGACAGAGAGACAGAGCGCTCAGAACT
>JADBJO010004488.1:92500-97500 GCA_016801955.1 Conus betulinus
GCATACACATTTAACATGTATGTCTTCACAGTCGGCTGGGCTATAACCAACATTACCTAACATTACCTTAAGTTCAGACATAAGCATAACACAAGGCTTGCGGATCAGAACGACTTGATTAGTCCTAGGCTACAATCAAACAATCCCTTATGCCCACTTACCCCCCCCCCCCAACGCACACACACACACACACACACACACACACACACACACACACACACACACGTACACGCACGCACGCACGCACACACACACACACACACACACACACACACACACACACACACACACACACACACACACACACACACACACACACATACACACACACACACACACACACACATACACACACACACACACACACACACACACACAGATGCACACACTCACACACACACACACACACACACACACACACACACACACACACACACACACACACACACACACACACACACACACACACACACACACACACACACACACACACCACACACACACACACACACACAACACACACACACATTTCCATGGAGCTACATGTGAAGAGTGTGAAGATTGCGCGCTGTATGCGCCTGCAGCGAACAAACGTGTACCCACCCTCCTTCCTTCTCTCTGACTCTCCCCCATCCTCCTTACCTTCCTCTCTGACTCACCCTCACCCACCTTCCTTCTCTCTGACTCCCCCTCACCCCCCCCTTCTTCTCTCTGACTCACCCCTCCTTCCTTCTCTCTGACTCACCCTCCTTCCTTCTCTCTCTGACTCACCCTCCTTCCTTCTCTCTGACTCACCCTCACCCTCCTTCCTTCTCTCTGACTCACCCTCCTTCCTTCTCTCTGACTCCCCTCCTTCCTTCTCTCTGACTCACCCTCCCCTCCTCCTCCTTCTCTCTGACTCACCCTCCTCCCTTCTCTCTGACTCACCCTCCTTCCTTCTCTCTGACTCACCCTCACCCTCCTTCCTTCTCTCTGACTCACCCTCCTCCTTCTCTCTGACTCACCCCTCCTTCCTTCTCTCTGACTCACCTCACCCTCCTTCCTTCTCTCTGACTCACCCTCACCCTCCTTCCTTCTCTCTGACTCACCCTCCTTCCTTCTCTCTCTGACTCACACCACCCTCCTTCCTTCTCTCTGACTCACCCTCCTTCCTTCTCTCTGACTCACCCCCTCCTTCCCTCCTCCTTCTCTCTGCTCCTCACCCTCCTTCCTTCTCTCTGACTCCCCTCACCCTCCTTCCTTCTCTCTGACTCACCCTCCTTCCTTCTCTCTGACTCACCCTCCTCCTTCTCTCTGACTCACTCTCACCCTCCTCCTTCTCTCTGACTCACCCTCCTTCCTTCTCTCTGACTCACTCACCCTCCTTCCTTCTCTCTGACCTCACCCTCCTTCCTCTCTCTTCTCTCCACTCACCCGCCCTCCTTCCTCTCTCTGACTCACCCTCACCCTCCTTCCTTCTCTCTGACTGACTCACCCTCCTTCCTTCTCTCTGACTCACCCTCCACCCTCCTTCCTTCTCTCTGACTCACCCTCACCCTCCTTCCTTCTCTCTGACTCACCCTCACCCTCCTTCCTTCTCTCTGACTCACCACACCCTCCTTCCTTCTCTCTGACTCACCCTCACCCTCCTTCCTTCTCTCTGACTCACCACACCCTCCCTTCTCTCTGACTCACCCTCCTCCTTCTCTTCCTTCTCTCTCACTCACCACACCCTCCTTCCTCTCTCTCTGACTCCTCCCCCTCCTTCCTTCTCTCTGACTCACCCCTCACCCTCCTTCCTCTCTCTCTCCTTCTCTCACTCACCCTCCTTCCTCTCTCTCTGACTCACCCTCACCTCCTTCCTTCTCTCTGACTGACCCTCACCCTCCTTCCTCTCTCTGACTCACTCACCCTCCCCTCTCTCTGACTCCTCCTCTTCTCTCTCTGACTCACCACTCACCCTCCTCCTTCTCTCTGACTCACCCTCCTTCCTTCTCTCTGACTCACCCTCACCCTCCTTCCTTCTCTCTGACTCACCCTCACCCTCCTTCCTTCTCTCTGACTCACCCCACCCTCCTTCCTTCTCTCTGACTCACTCCCTCCTCCCTTCTCTCTGACTCACCCTCCTTCCTTCTCTGACTCACCCTCTGACTCACCCTCACCTCCCCTTCTCTCTGACTCACCCTCACCTTCCTTCTCTCTGACTCTCACCCTCCTTCCTTCTCTCTGACTCACCCTCCTTCCTTCTCTCTGACTCACCCTCCTTCCTTCTCTCTGACTCACCCTCCTCCTTCTCTCTGACTCACCCTCCTCCTTCCTCTCTCTCTGACTCACCCTCCTCCCTTCTCTCTGACTCACCCTCCTTCCTTCTCTCTGACCACCCTCACCCTCCTCTCCTCCTTCTTCTCTGACTCACCCTCCTTCCTTCTCTCTGACTCACCCTCCCTCTTCTCCTTCTCTGACTCACCCTCCTTCCTTCTCTCTGACCTCACCCTCCTTCCTTCTCTCTGACTCACCCTCACCTCTCCCTCCTCTCTCTCTGACTCACCCTCCCTCCCTTCTCTCTGACTCACCCTCCTTCCTTCTCTCTGACTCACCCTCCTCTCCTTCTCTCTGACTCACCCTCCTTCCTTCTCTCTGACTCATCCTCACCCTCCTCCCCCTCTCTCTCTCACCTCCCTCTCCCTCACACTCACCCTTCCCTTCTCTCTGACTCACCCTCCTCTTCTCTCCTCCTTCCTTCTCTCTGACTCACCCTCCTCCCTTCTCTCTCACCCTCCTCACCTTCTCTCTGACTCACCCTCCTTCCTTCTCTCTGACTCACTCCCACCTTCCTTCCTTCTCTCTGACTCACTCTCTCCCCTCCTTCCTCTCTCTCTGACTCACCCTCCTCCTTCCTTCTCTGACTCACCCTCCTTCCTTCTCTCTGACTCACCCTCACTTCTCCTCCTCCTCTCTCTCTGACTCACCCTCACCCTCCTTCCTTCTCTCTGACTCACTCCTCCTTCCTCTCTCTCCTCACCTCACCCTCCTTTCTCTCTCTGACTCACCCTCCTCCTTCTCTCTGACTCACCCTCCTTCCTTCTCTCTGACTCACCCTCCTTCCTTCTCTCTGACTCACCCTCCTTCCTCTCTCTGACTCACCCTCCTTCCTTCTCTCTGACTCACTCACACCCTCCTTCCTTCTCTCTGACTCACCCTCCTTACTTCTCTCTGACTCCCCCTCCTTCCTTCTCTCTGACTCACCCTCACCCTCCTTCCTTCTCTCTGACTCACCCTCCTTCCTTCTCTCTGACTCACCCTCCTCCTTCTCTCTGACTCACCCTCACCCTCCTTCTCTCTGACTCACCCTCACCCCCCCCCTTCCTTCTCTCTGACTCACCCTCACCCTCCTTCCTTCTCTCTGACTCACCCTCACCCTCCTTCCTTCTCTCTGACTCACCCTCCTTCCTTCTCTCTGACTCACCCTCACCCTTCCTTCCTTCTCTGACTCACCCTCACCCTCCTTCCTCTCTCTGACTCTCTGACTCACCTCCCACCCTCCTCCCTTCTCTCTGACTCACCCTCCTTCCTTCTCTCTCTGACTCCTTCTCTCCTCACCCTCCTTCCTTCTCTCTGACTCACCCTCACTCCTTCCTTCTCTCTGACTCCTTCTCTCTCTCTGACCTCACCCTCCTTCCTTCTCTCTGACTCACACTCACCCTCCTTCCTTCTCTCTGACTCACACTCACCCTCCTTCCTTCTCTCTGACTCACCCTCCTTCCTTCTCTCTGACTCACCCTCACCCTCCTTCCTTCTCTCTGACTCCTCCTCTCTCTCCTTCCTCTCTCCTGACTCACCCTCCTTCCTCTCTCTGACTCTCACCCTCCTCCTTCTCTCTGACTCACCTCTCTCTCCTTCTCTCTGACTCACCCCTCCTTCCTCTCTCTGACTCACCCTCACCCTCCTTCTCTCTCTCTGACTCACCCTCCTTCCTTCTCTCTGACTCACCCTCACCCTCCTTCCTTCTCTCTGACTCACCCTCCTTCCTTCTCTCTGACTCACCCTCCTCCTCTCTCTCTCTCTTCCTCACTCTCACACCCTCTCCTTCCTTCTCTCTGACTCACCCTCCTTCCTTCTCTCTCTCACCCTCCTCACCTTTCCTGACTCTCTCTCCCTCCCTCCTTCCTTCTCTCTGACTCACCCTCCTTCCTTCTCTCTGACTCCCCTCACTCTCTCTCTGACTCACCCTTCTTCCTTCTCTCTGACTCACCCCTCCTTCCTTCTCTCTGACTCACCCTCTTCCTTCTCTCTGACTCACCCTCCTTCCTTCTCTCTGACTCACCCCACCCTCCTTCCTTCTCTCTGACTCACCCACCCTTCCTTCTCTCTGACTCACCCCCTCCTTCCTTCTCTCTCTCTCTGACTCCTCCTTCCTTCCTCCTCACCCTCCTTCCTCTCTCTGACTCACCCTCCTTCCTTCTCTCTGACTCACCCTCACCCTCCTTCCTTCTCTCTGACTCACCCTCACCCTCCTTCCTTCTCTCTGACTCACCCTCACCCTCCTTCCTTCTCTCTGACTCACCCTCACCCTCCTTCCTTCTCTCTCTTCCTTCTCCTCACCCTCCTTCCTTCTCTCTCTGACTCACCCTCCTTCCTTCCTTCTCTCTGACTCACCCTCCCTCTCTCTGACTCACCCCCTCCTCTCTCTCTGACTCACACCCTCCTTCTCCTGACTCCTCCTATCTCTCTGACTCACTTCTCTCCTCACCCTTCCTCTCTCTCTGACTCACCCTCCCCTCCTTCCTTCTCTCTGACTCACCCTCACCCTCCTTCACCTTCTCTCTCTGACTCCTCACCCTCCTTCCTTCTCTCTCTCTGACCTCACCCTCCTTCCTTCTCTCTGACTCACACTCCACCCTCCTTCCTCCTCTCTGACTCACCCCACCCCTCCTTTCCTGACTCTCTCTTCCTCACTCACCCTCCTTCCTTCTCTCTGACTCACTCTCCTCTCTTCCTTCTCTCTCCTTCCTTCTCTCACC
>JADBJO010004488.1:105000-107500 GCA_016801955.1 Conus betulinus
TAAACAAGCCTGACTTGTAAA
Organism: Conus betulinus; assembly: GCA_016801955.1. NCBI lineage: Eukaryota > Metazoa > Mollusca > Gastropoda > Neogastropoda > Conidae > Conus > Conus betulinus. The sequence continues at coordinate 105,022 of JADBJO010004488.1, forward strand.
ATAATGACGATTGAATAATGTTTTTTCACAATAACATGCTTCTAATTCTAAATCAACCTAAAATGTAAAATAACCACGACTTAAGAATATTTTTACAATAACATTGATCTAATTCTAGATCTGCATGACATACATTTTTTTCCCCACAGTCAATATTTCAAATCGGCCCACCCCCACCCCCCCCATCACCCGCTGTGTTCTCTCTCCTCATCATTCAGCTTTTCAGTGCGGTATGTCACTATAACTCTGGCCACCTGACTGACCATTACTCTGGAACCAATGGCCGCCGGCTGTGGTTCAGCAACGAACGGCATGCGACAAGTCGCCTGCTCCCGACCCGATCTGGCGAATCGTCAAGAACCCCGAAACTGAGCTCGGTAGGTTTGGAAAATGTGGAGTTAGATCGATGGCAGCAGAGCCAGCAGCAGCCAGCCAGACAGACTGACATACAGACAGACAGACAGACTATGTGGATGGCGTGCAGCTAGCGTGAAGCACTCTCACCCCCAAACGACAACGTCATTCATCTCCGCTGCACCACAGAAACCTTGCTCGGGTTGTACTCCCTTCGCTCCTGTTCTGGATCTCTGGCCCTACACAACAGTCCCGCTGTGCATTCTGAGCAGTGATTGTAACGGCAGTGCCTGCAGGTATCGGCAGATAACTCTCTCTTATCTCCTCTGTCAGGCGCAAGGAGGGCGAAGAGTCAGGGCAGCACACAGCTAAGGTTTCTGGTCGACATGAAAACGAAAATAAAACCCTGTCAGGCGCTAGATGGGCGTTCGGAAGAAGAACTGCAGAACTCTCCACAGGGTCGCATCTCCAAAAGGGTCGCATCTCCAAAAGGGTCGCATCTCTACAAGGGTCGCATCTCTACAAGGCAATCGTCGCATCTCTACAAGGGTCGCATCTCCACAAGGGTCGCATCTCTTCAAGGGTCGCATCTCTTCAAGGGTCGCATCTCCACAAGGTGGCATGTCCGTAAGGGTTGCGCATCTCCATAAGGGTCGCAAGGGCCGCATCTCCACAAGGGTCACATCTCCACAAGGGTCGCATCTTCATAAGGGTCTCATCTCCACAAGGGTCGCATCTCCACAAGGGTCGCCACAAAGGTGGCATCTCCATAAAAAGAGTCACATCTCCAAGGGGGATGCATCTCTACAAGGGTCGCATCTCCACAAGGATCGCATCTCCAACAGGGTCGCACATTCCTCCAAACTTCAATCAAGCCCCACACGAAGCCATCGCATTTCGTAAAATAACATCCAAAATGATCACATGGCCATCAAAACTGATTTACCGAATTCATTTTTCGTTATCTTAGCAATATTTTCGTGGTAGTTTCATTTGTGGAATAATTTAATTTTGTCTCCGCGCAGTGTCAGAATAAACTGCCCCCCCCCCCCCCCCCCCCCCCCCCCCCCTTCCTCTCCCCATCGGGTCGTCCTAACCTCTTTTAGCTTTTATGACTGGTGCATCGCTCGCTCTGTGTCCTGGTTGTAGTCCGGATGCACACCAAATCTTACAAGTTTGTAGATCGCTGCCAACGCTCATGATAAGCTTTCTTTTCTTTTTTCATCGAGAACAATGAATGGTTGTTTCTGGAAAAAAAATTAGGGAAAAATGTTAAACATTTTCCCAATGTTATTATAAAGGTAGAACCTCTGCACTCCCATTCTCTTTATTCATCACTTGATCCAGATTCCACTTCATACAATTGCTTCGTTCGTTCTTTCATAATCTTGTCAGCAGACAGGAATGGGAAGAATCCAACAAGAATGAACGTGGATGCAAACATGGCCTTCTTAGCAGGGGGTGAAACTTCATATCCCAGTCTACAGGATAAGATAAGAAAGTGCGAATGTAATTTGATGTTGTCAGTAATGCCTTCAATGTTGTGTTCACCCCGTTGTATTGGCAAAGGATTCCAAACGCATTTCTCTCTCCTCTCTTCACACTTCTCTCTCTCCCTCCCTCCCCCTCTCCCTCTCTCTCTCGCCCTTCATTCTGTCCCTCTCCCCCTGTTCTCTCTTCCGCCCACCTCTCTCTCTCTCTCTGTCTTTCTCCCCCCTCCCTCTCCCTCTCCCCGCTGTCTCTTTCTGTCTCACTCTGTCACTCTCTGGCTCTCTCTCTCCCCCTCTCATTCTGTCGGCTGACTGTCCATCTGTCTGTCTGTCTATCTATCTGTCTGTCTGTCTGTCTGCCTGTCTGCCTGTATGTCTCTTTCTCTGTGTGTGTGTGTGTGTGTGTGTGTGTGTTGTGTGTGTGTTGCTGTCTCTCTTTCTGTCTCTTGGTCTGTCTGTCTGACTGTCTGTCTGGCTGTTTCTTTCTCTGTCTCTTCGTCCCTCTCTGTCTCTGTCTGTCTCTGTGTCTCTCTCTCTGTGTCTCTCTTCCTGTCTGTCTGTCTTGATCTGTCTCTCTCTGTCTCTGTCTGTCTGTCTGTCTCTCTTTTCTCTCTCCTTCTCTCTCTGTCTTCTCT
>JADBJO010004488.1:112500-117500 GCA_016801955.1 Conus betulinus
GGGGTGGGGGGGGGGGGGGAGAAGATCGTTAGGACCCAGTACCATCAGGGCCCAATAAAGGGGGCCCAGTGCCAGTCCAGTGCAGTACCAGTCGGCCCACAACTATTAGAGCCCAGTAGCATTATGGTCCAACACCAGCACCGCCCATTTCCAAAAGGACCCCTACCAGTGGGCCCACAACTATTAGGACCCAGTAGCATTATGGTCCAACACCAATACCGCCCATTTCCAAAAGGACCCCTACCGGTGGGCTCACAAGTATTAGGGCCCAACAGTATTACGGTCCCAATACCAATACCGCCCAATTCCAAAAGGACCCCTACCAGTGGGCCCACAACTATTAGGGCCCAGTAGCATTATGGTCCAACAACACCAGCACCGCCCATTTCCAAAAGGACCCAGTACTATCGGGGCCTCGTACTATGATGGCCCTCCCCGTGAAGTCTCTTTTTTTTTTTTTTTTGCGTAATCAATGGCTGCTAGCGGGAGGACATATAGTGGACCCTCCTAGCGCTGGAACTTCATTTACTATACTCCGCTGATGAAGCTGACACGTGCCAAATACCAATTCGTAAGGAATCGACTTGCGGACGTTTGTATCAGGCCGTCTGACAGCTATGGATTTGGCATGAAGCTGTTGCGTGGGTCAGAACTGTGGCCCTCAGATCAGCTCAAAGCGTTGCTTCTCTCTGGCTCAATGCTACATGTCTGTCAGTGCAGAGAGTTCTGTATGGTCCACAGTGATAGATTACATAGTCACCACATTTCTCTGTGCTGTAAGGGGGGGGGGGGGGGGGGGGGGGGGCTGCGTGGTTCTGGAAGTTCTCTTTCTTTGAACCGAATCGCTTGATTGTAGGATGGTGCCACAGCGGCGAAGCTGTCTAGGATGGAGCGACATGTGTTTCGGTTTACTGACTTTTCAGGCAAGGAATCTGGCTCGCTGCCAGAACTCACAGTTAGAGAAGGTGCATTGTTGAGAAAGGTCCCCCCCCCCACCCCCCACACACATGTAACACAGACACACACACACACACACACACACACACACACACACACACACCACACACAGAGGCACGCACGCAAATACACACACACACACACACACACACACACACACACACACACACACACACACACACACACACACACAACACACACACACACACACACACACACGACATGCAGGACAGCCAAAGACATGAACTTTCCACAACCATTGCTGACTGAATCCTCTTCTTCAAGACCTGCAGGACAGGCAAAGAACAGGGCCAGTCTCCATCCAACATTCTCCCCTTCAATCCCCAACTCACCCAGCTTTCGTTCTTTTTTCTTTTTTTTTTTTTTTTTTTTTTTCACGCAAGAAAAAAAAACTCCTCGATGAAAGACACGTGAATTCAAACACAATTCCCCCCCCCCCCCCCTCCCACCACCCCCACCCTCACCCCACTCCCCACTTTACGTTCAGAAGACTTCTGGCGTTTTAATCCTATGCCCTGAATATTGCAGGCCGTTGTAGGACCACACTTGGACTCGGATCGGACTGAATGGGGAGTCTTCTTCAGCCTTACTCTGTCTGGCCGACAGCCACCCCGCCACTATCTCCCGGGTATCGGCGATGTTGTCAGACATGTCGAGGAAGCCATCGATCCATCGCCTTTGTTGTCTAACGCCCGATCTTCGATTACTATGCAGATTGGTTGTGACCCTAGCGTCACCGTGGGTCAGGCCTGTGATTAAGCGTCTTTGGTGACACGGGAAATTGTCCCCTGCGGGTTTGTCGCTGGTGACAACATTTCGGAGAGCTCGGTTTATGAAAGTCGTCACCGGCGACAACTTTCGGACGCCGCATTTCGGTATTTGTTGCCAGTTTGAAGTTTGTCGCTACTGACGATTGATGTGACCAGCGGCTTCGGTTGGGCGAAAGAAATAAAATGCTGGGCGAAAGAAACAAACAAATGCGAAGAAATAAATACTGGGCGAAAGAAATATAACACTGGGCAAAAGAAGCATAAGCCAGCGGAATTAAAAAAACAACTGCTTTTCTCTACTTGCAGTGGGCGACAGGACAGCCTTCTGTCAAAAGCTCGAGTGTTTGCACATCTTTTTTTTCATTGAGAGAGAGAGAGATAGAGAGAGAGAGAGAGAGAGAGAGATAGAGAGAGAGAGAGAGAGAGAGAGAGTACGGGTGACTGACAACACACACCCCGCACACAGACCCATAGACATACACAGACACACACAAGCATTCACACACCACACACCACACACACACACACACACACACAAACACACACACACACATACATTGCTTGTGTTTGGTGGCCAACACACACACAGACTGTCGTCTCGAGTCAGGCGAGAGAGAGAGGAGAGAGAGAGGAGAGAGAGGGAGAGATGAGAGACGAGAGTAGGGAGGAGTGTGTACGGAGGACTGTCAGACAGATACACATAGGACACACAGACACACAAACAGACACACACAGACCACCCCCCACCCCCCCACCCACACCACACACACACACACACACACACACCCAACACACACGTCACAGAGACTCGACAGAGTAGAGAGAGAGAGGAGAGAGAGAGGAAGAGGAGGGGATGAGAGAGGAGATAGAGAGAGAAGAGAGTAGAATGTCGTCTTTAGGCCAATCGGGTACTGTAGGCGAACTCCAGCCTCCTTCTTCTTTCTCCTCAAATGTCTTTGCCAATTTGTCTATTTGAAAAGGTGAGAAGGTGTTTTTCTGTGGACGACATTTTCGGGACTGGGCTCTGAAATTTGTCACCGATGACGAATTTCACAGGCTACGAAGGCTACTCTGCAGTCACAGTCCTCCACTGTCACAGTCATTGGTAGGGTTCGGGCCAGTCTCTGTTGGATTTGACCCAGAAGACCGTGAAGGGAAATCTCCTACGTCTCTGGTTTGACGTTAGAGAACAGACTTCGCTCTGTCCGCACGGTCTGCGGGGAAATCTGTCCTTTTTACATTCGTATTGATAGACACACCACACCAACACACACACACACACCACACACACAACACACATACACGTTGCGCGTGCGCGCGCGCGCGCGCGCGTGAGCGCAGGAACATGAACAGACACGAATGCCCCGTGCAGTCATAAACACATGCGTACACTTCCGTTGCATATTCACACATATACAGCAGACAACGACAATGACATAGTTTTATTGAACATTCGGTGATGAAACCTATCGCGTCTCCCCCCCCCCCCCTCCCCTCTGTCTCTCCCCCTCTCTCTCCCTCCCTCTCTCTCCCCCCCTCTCTCTCCTCCCTCTCTCTCTCTCTTTCTCTCTCTCTCTCTCTTTTTCTCTCTCTCTCTTCCCCTCTCCTCTCTCTCCATCCCTCTCTCTCTCTCTCCCTCCCCCTCCCCCCTCTCTCTCTCTGTCCCCCCCCCTCCCCCCCCCTCCTTCCCGCCCTACCCCACCCCCCCCCCCCCCCCCCCCCCCCCCCCCCCCCCCCCACGAATGGAGGAAGCCAGGATGACTGATTGAACGTGAAACTGATCAATGCCCGCTGTCTCTCCGCTCCGACCTCCTCCAATGCGCTCCGCTGGAACCGACTGCTCTGTGTGGGGGTTAAGTTGACGGCTGACACACTGGCATTAGGCGAGGGCTTCTTCTCTGAGAACATTCTGCTGTTCACACAATCTATTCCCCCCTCCCCCCCCCCCCACCTCCCCCCCGGGAGGAGTGTCCACCCCCCCCCTCCCTCTTGTCGCTGCTGTCTTGTTTTTTGTCCCTAGCATCCTGGCTCATAGTTCTTGTCCATTGTGCTGTTGAAGCAATTCTCATCAAAGTTATTTAAAAAAAAAAAAAAAAAAAAAAAAGGCGACATGAAACTGTAAAAAAAAAAAAATCGACGTTAATACCCATTCGGGGAAAAAATAGAAGAAAGAAAAAAAATAAAAAAAGAAAACAGCATCCCACTTTAGATCAAGAAAATGCGACTTCGGGTTCATTAACTGCTTTAAACGCCTAGAAATGAGTATTTAGAATTTTCATCTACAGAAAACTCAGAAGAAACTGGCGAAAAAATATTGTTTTCCAATTCCTAACACAGGGTAAAAGGTACGTGACCGTTTACAGTCGTTTCACCACACAACCACAAAATGCAGCGTGCGTCGATGGTCATCGTGTGAACACATCCGAGAATGGCGTCACTGTCCGCTTTATCCCTACCAGGTCTGAGAGAGCGAGAGCGAGAGAGAGAGAGGGAGGGAGGGAGGGAGGGAGAAAGAGAGAGAGAAGAGAGCGTGTGTGCGTGTGCGTGTGTGTGCATGTATTTCTGGGCGCATGCGTACGTGCGTGGCATACGTGCGTGCGTGCGTGTGTGGGTGCGCGCGCGCGTGTGTGTGTGTGTGCGTGCGTGCGTGCGTGCGTGCGTGCGTGCGTGTGTGTGTGTGTGTGGTGTGTGGTGTGTGGGGGGGGGGGTGAGCGCGCGCGCGAGGGCCTACTTGCGTGCCTGCTCTCTTCATATCCGCATGCGTGTCTGTTTGCTTTGCGTGCGTAAGTCTAAGTGCATGCGTACATGCGCGCGCGCGCGCGCGCGCGTGTGTGTGTGTGTGTGTGTGTGTGTGTGTGTGTGAGGGTGCTGAGGTATGTCCCTATCAGCAGTAACTGGAAAACATTACAGAAAACGGACGACCATGTCAAGTCTCGTTATAACAACTTTCACACCGAGTCCTGGCAGCGGTTTTAGTTTCCCCCTTCCCCCACGATACCCATCCTGTCTTTCTTTCCCTTCCCACGCTTCCTCCATCCTCCCTGGAAGCCTCCAACACTTCGAATAGACAGACAGACATACAAACAGAGTGTCCAGACTGTAAGATAGACAGATACAAACGGACAGACAGATAGACAGACACAGACAGACGGACAGACAGACTGACAGACGCACACACACGCAGACATACACACACACAGATACACATAGACACACACACATACATACACATACACACACGCGCGCGTACGC
>JADBJO010004488.1:122500-125000 GCA_016801955.1 Conus betulinus
GTTGCACGCAGGGTGACTGCGAGCCTTCTGTATATTAAGTTACTGTTAATGGTTTCTTTACCGCCTGGAGAAGAGAAAAGAAAGAAGAAGAATACGAAGAGAAGCAGAAGAAGAGAAGAGAAAAAGAAGGAGTAGGAGGATGAGAAGAAGAAAGAGAAGTACGAAGGATGAGGAGGCGGATAGGAGCGAAAAGAAGAAGAAGAGGAGGAGGAGGAGGAGGAAAGGAGTAGGAGGCGAAAGAAGAAAGAAGCAGAAGAAGAATAGAAGAAGAGAGGAGGAGAGAGGAGGAGTAAGAAGAAGAAGGAGGAGGAGGAGGAAAGGAGGTAGGACGAGTAGAAGAAGAAGCAGAAGAAGGAGAAAAAGAAGAAAAGAAGAGGAGGAGGAGGAGGAGAAGAGGAGGCGGAAGGAGAAGGAGTCGTAGAATGGAAGGAGGAGGAGGAGAGGAGGGAGAAGGAGAAGAAGAAAGAAGAAGGGGAGGAGGAGGAGGAGTAGCAGAAAGACGAGAAGGATGAGGAGGAGGAGGAGGAGAAGAAGAAGAAGCAGATAGAAGGAATGAGGAGGAGGAGAGGAGAAAAGAAGACGAATAAGGGGAGGAGGAGGAGGAGGAGAAGCAGAAAGAAGAAGAAGGAGACGGATGAGGAGGAGATGAAGAGGATAGAAGTGAGAAGAAGAAGAAAGAGAAGAAGAAGGAGAAGAAGAAGATGTAGAGAAGAAAAGAAGAAGAAGAAAGGAGGAGGAGAGGAGGAGAGGAGGAGAAGAAAGAAGAAAGAAGAAAAGAAGAATGAGGAGGAGAGGAGGAGAAGAAGAAGAAGAAGAGGAGAGGTGGACGAGAAGGAAGAGGGAGGAAAATAGAGAAGAAGAAGAAGATACGAAAAGAAGAGAAGAAGAAGAAGAAGGCAGAAGGAGAAGGAGGGAGGAGGATGAGGAGAGAAGAGGAAGAGGCGAGGGAAGAGGAGGAGAAGAAGAAAGAAGGAAGAGGATGAGGAGGATATGAGGAGGCGAAGAAAGAACTAGAGGAAGAGGAGGAAGAGGATGAGGAAAGAAGAAGACGGAATAAGAAGGATTAGAAGAGGATGAGGCGAGAAAGAAAGAATGAAAGGAAGGAAAAGAGGAGGAAGAGGAGAGAAGAAGAAGAAGGAGAGAGGAAGGAGGAGGCACAGAAGAAGAGGATAGAGTATAGAGAAGAAAACAGAAGGAAGAAGAAGAAAGGAGGAGGAAAGAAGAAAGAAGAATAAAGAAGTTCAGAAAAAAGAAGAGGCGTAGGAGAGAGGAGAGGGAGAAGGAGGAAGAATAAGAAGAAGAAAGGAGGATAGGCGAGGAGACGACGATAAGAATCAGAAGAAGAAGAAAGAAGGAAGAATAAGAAGAAGAAGGAGGATGGGAAGATCGGAGGAGGAAAGAAGAGGGAGGAGAAGAAGGGCTGAGTACAGCTAGAAAGAAGAGAAGAAAGGAGGAGAAGAGAGAGAAGAAGGAGGAGAAGAGAAGGAAGGAGGTAACGAAGGATGGGTAGGAGAAGAAAGAGGAAGACAGAAGAGAAGGGAAGTTGGAAGACGATGTTAAGGAGTAGAACGAAGGGGAAAGAAAGAAGATGTGTTATTAAGAAGAGGAGAAGACGAAAGAATAAGAAGAAGAGAACAATAGAAGGAGTAGAGAAGAAGAAGAGAGGAAGAGGAGGAGAAGAAGAAGAAAGATAAAAGAATGAAGAAAGAAGATAGAAGAAGAAGAAGACGAAGAAGAAGAAAGCAGACAGAGAAAAGAAGCGAAGAAGATAGAGGAGAGGAAGGCATGAAAGAAGAATAGAGAAAGAAGAAGATAAGAAAGAAAGAAGAATCAGAGAACAACAACACACACAACACATGCAACAACAACCACACGAACAATCCCCCAAACAATAACATACAACAGAATAACAAGACACTACGACCTCCCCACTCATCTCTCTCCTCTCTCTCCTCACATTCTCTCTCCTCTCCCCTCTCTTCTCCTTCTTTCTATTTTCCTTATTCACCATCCCCACCCCTCTACCTCCCCCCACCCCCCCCCCTCCCCCCCCCCCCCCCTCCCCCCCCCCCCCCCCCCCCCACCCCCCCCCCCCCCCCCCACTCTTCTGTAAAAGTCAAGCGCGGGGTTCACTCATCTGGATCTCATCATCAACTGTACTTTTTTGTTCTTCTTCCTCCCTCTTTTGCTCGAGCTTGTCATTCGGTAATTCCTACCCCTTTCGCCCCCCACCCGCCCACCCCCCCCCCCCCCCTCCTTCCTCTCCTCCCTTTTTCCTTCCTCCTCCTCTCTCTCGACAATTTAAATCACAGGAGGAGAAAACAAGATTCCGACAGTTCCCGATACGTCTGCAGAGTCATGTGGTTTTTTTTTTTTCTGCCCCGACCGGCTCCTACCCAGAGTTGAGTTTGCTGCGACTCAGTTGGGAAGACTGGGACCACACAGTCGAGTTTCATCCACTTAATGGATGCGTCTCTCTGAGAGTGTTTGCTCAAATTTC
>JADBJO010004488.1:130000-132500 GCA_016801955.1 Conus betulinus
TGCACGCACGCACATGCACGCACGCACGCACGTACACGCGTGCGCGCGCGCACACACACACACACACACAACACACACAACACACTCTCTCTCTCTCTCTCTCTCTCTCTCTCTCTCTCTCTCTCTCTCTCTCATCTCTCTCTCTCTCTCTCTCTCAAGAATGAATGCCAGCTGATCGAAACAGGATGATTGCCTTGGTTAAATTTGTTTGCACGCGTGAGTCAGAAACCAAAGAAAGATTTGACGAAAAGAACAAGAAAGAAAGAAAAAGAGAAAGAAAGAAAGAGAGAAAAAAAAATAAAGAGAGAAGAAAGAAGAAGAAAGAAGAAGAAAAACAAAGAGAGAGAGAGAGAGAGAGAGAGAGAGAGAGAGAGAGAGAGAGAGAGAGAGAGAGAGACAGAGAGAAAGGAAGAAAGAGAGAAAGACAGAAAGAGAGAACGACAGAAAGAAAAGAAAGAAAGAAAAAGAAAGAAAGAAAGAGAGAAAGAAAGAAAGAAAAGAAAGAAAGAAAGAGAGAGAGAGAGAGAGAGAGAGAGAGAGAGAGAGAGAGAGAGAGACAGACAGACAGACAGACAGACAGACAGACAGAGGAAGAAAGAAAGAAAGAAAGAAAGAGAGAAAGAAAGAGCGAGAGAGGACAGAACATCGGCAAGGAAAAGAGAAAGGGAGGGCTAGACATCATGCCTTTGGCTGCCACCACGTGCTGATCATCCGCCGTTGCTTCGTGCAGGGAAAGAAACAGCCTTAACAAACAAACAAGGTCACAGAGGTAACGCTCATCTCCGCCAGAGTCGAACAGTCCCCCTGACTTCCACCCTGCCTGCCCTCCCCTCCCCCAAGCCCACCTCCCCCCCCCACCTCCCTTCTCGCTCCCCCTTCCACCGTCTGCAAAGGTTATTCCGTTATTTTTGCTTCCTAGGTCCGCATTGTTATTCGAATCCGCGTCAAAGCTTACAAGTTCCTGTGTATCACAACAGGTCATGAACATGATGTTTTTTCCTTCCTTCACATCCATGCACTATATCCTGAAGAACAATACAGAGTTCAAGAAAGTAGAGAAACAACATCCTGGACCCATTCTTCAATGCAGATCGGTGCCAACATTGAAAGGATTACTCCTTGGGTAACTTTCTAATCTTTCCATTTGTTTTTTTTTTGTCTTTTTCCTTTCTGGCCATGGATCAAGATGGCAGAGGATGAGTATCTCTCCTGGCTTGCCCCACTCTTTTCGCCTTGTTGGAGCGGAGTCCCAGTCACTCACACAAACCACTACTCGACTTGTTGGAGTCCCAGTCACTCACACAAACCACTACTCGACTTGTTGGAGTCCCAGTCACTCACACAAACCACTAGTCGCCTTGGAGTCCCAACTCACTCACACAAACCACTATTCGCCTGGTTGCAGTTCCAGTCACTCACACAAACCACTCACCGTCCACGTTCACCACAAGCACTGCACACGGCGGAAAAAAGAAATTGTTCAACTGGTTGGGCTGCCCGCCCAGGTTAAAAAGTATGCCGGCTGTCGCAGGACGGTCTGAACGCAGCCTTCGCCTGCAGGTGAAGTCCTGAGTTTGTGTTTTGAACTGGACAGTCAGACACAGTCGACGGCGAAATGTCGCCAACAGACAGCCGACAGTCAGACAAGTCAACGGCGAAGTGTGGCCAACATACGGCCGACAGTCAGACAAAGTCAACGGCGAAGTGTGTGGCCAACAGACAGCCGACAGTCAGACAAAGTCAACGGCGAAGTGTGGCCAACAGACGGCCGACAGTCAGACAAAGTCAACGGCGAAATGTGGCCAACAGACGGCCGACAGTCAGATACAGTCAACGGCGAAATGTGGCCAACAGACGGCCGACAGTCAGACACAGTCAACGGCGAAATGTGGCCAACAGACGGCCGACAGTCAGACACAGTCAACGGCGAAATGTGGCCAACAGACAGCCGACAGTCAGACACAGTCAACGGCGAAATGTGTGGCAACAGACAGCCGACAGTCAGACACAATCAACGGCGAAATGTGGCCAACAGACAGCCGACCTCTCAAGCGGAAGCAGAAATACAGTCTACAGCATCAACAGGAAGTAGTGAATGACTTCCATATGCACAATGGCATTCTGACCAGCGAAAGGACAAAACACTGATCCTCTCCATGTGTTCTTGGATAATCTGATGAAAGAAAAACCACCTCAACAGGCTTGCGTGAACGGAGAACTTCCTTGTCACACATCAGCTCCATTCGCCTTTTACTCCACCATCAGTCGCGGGAACCTCGTCAGGAGTTGATGGGAGATAACTTATCCCAACTGGCTGGGCTGGGGAGGAGATGAGAGATGAGGTGTGGTGAAGAGGGAAGCTGGAAGCGGGGTGGAGGGGTGTGAGTGAGTGTGTGTGTGTGTGTGTGTGGGGGGGGGGGGGATGAGTGTTGGGGGTGACAAATACAGCAGATCATCGCTGTCACCTGAAATCAACATCAGTGCGACAAGTGAAACACAA
>JADBJO010004488.1:142500-145000 GCA_016801955.1 Conus betulinus
ACCCCCCACCATTCTCTCTGTACCCCATGCCATTCTCTCTGTACCCCATGCCATTCTCTCTGTACCCCATGCCATTCTCTCTGTACCCCATGCCATTCTCTCTGTACCCCACACCATTCTCTCTGTACCCCCCCATCTGTACTCTGTACCCCCATACCATTCTCTCTGTACCCCATGCCATTCTCTCTGTACCCCATGCCATTCTCTCTGTACCCCATCCCATTCTCTCTGTACCCCATACCATTCTCTCTGTACCCCATGCCATTCTCTCTGTACCCCATCCCACCCCATGCCATTCTCTCTGTACCCCATGCCATTCTCTCTGTACCCCATGCCATTCTCTCTGTACTCTATACCCCCATACCATTCATTCTCTCTGTACCCCATGCCATCTCTCTCTGTACCCCCATACCATTCTCTCTGTACCCCCATACCATTCTCTCTGTATCTCCCCCATACCATTCTCTCTGTACCCCATCCCATTCTCTCTGTACTGTACCCCATGCCATTCTCTCTGTACCCCCATACCATTACCTCTCTGTACCCCGTACCATTATCTCTGTACATCCCATTCTCTCTCTGTACCCCATGCCATTCTCTCTGTACCCCATGCCATTATCTCTGTACCCCATGCCATTCTCTACATTCCGCGTCAAATCCACTCTGCTTCCGAATCCCCAGATTCAATCAATTGTTGGCCGCCGCTCTTTCTCTGTCTCCGTCCCTCGTCCCTGGAATGAACTTCCTCTTCCCCTGCTTCCTCTTCTGCTTCCTCATCTTCCACTTCCTCTCCTTCTGCTTCCTCTTCCCTGCTTCCTCTTCTTCTGCTTCCTTTTCTCCTGCTTCCTATTCTTCTGCTTCCTTTTTTTTCTTCATTTCTTCTACTTTCTCTTCTGCTTCCTTTTCTTCTACTTCCTCTTCTGCTTTTTCTTCTACTTCCTCTTCTGCTTCCTTTTCTTCTACTTCCTCTTCTTCTGCTTCCTCTTCTTCTGCTTCCTCTACTTCTGCTTCCTCTCCTTTCTTCTACTTCTACTTCCTCTCCTTCTGCGTGAAAAACCAGAGCTAGACTTCTGTAAAACTAGCCTCCAGACTTTTCCTCCTCTTTTTCTGGCTGATTTTCCCCCTGCCATTTCTCCCCCCTCCCCCTCCCCTTCGCCACCCTCTCCCCAACCCCCTCAGTTTATGTGTGGACTCGCAACTGTTCTTTTTTTTTTTTTAAAGTTATGGTATGCATGTGTGCGAATAAATTGTTCGTTCGTTTGTTTGTATCTCAAGATAAAACGCTATATAAAATACTCATTATTTTTTAATCTCACAACAGCATCGTGACATGTGCGAGTGCTTTTGTTTGTTTGTTTTTCAAGATACAACGCTATGTAAATACTCATTATTTTCAATCTTACAACAGCACCCCTTCAGTCGATGCAGACATGAAGTATAAATCGTCGAGTCTGCCTGTGATATTATTGCAGCGTTGGCGCCGCGCTGAAAGCGTTGAACATTCTATTTTCCATGTTTTTTTTTCCCCTTTGTCTCACTCGTCTCCACTTCACAATCAAAGAGAGACGTCATGTGACAGGGGGAAAAAGACTGGTTTTTTTTTTTTTTTTTTTTTTTTTTTTTTTTTTTCACTCACAAGAATTATGTTCCAAACCTGATGAGTTCTCCACTCAGCGGAACAGTTGCCACGTACTGTGCCCGTGCCCGTGCACACACATCAGAATCTTGGCGGCGGAGTCTATGATTCATACGACTCTTCAGACGCTCTTTTTGCAGAATGTCCAATTCTTCCACGCTAAACTTCCACTTATGATCATCATACGGCATTCTTTACAGAACGCTAAAAATCTTTCCACCGGCGAACTTATGATTCATACGGCATTCTTTACAGAACGCTAAATCTTTCCACCGGCGAACTAATGATTCATACGGCAATCTTGATTCATACGCTAAATATTCTTTACAGAACGCTAAATCTTTCCACCGGCGAACTTATGATTCATACGGCAATCTTTACAGAACGCTAAATCCTTTCCACCGACGGAACATAAAACTTCTTAGGAGTACGTAAGATCCTTCTACTGACGAAATCTGAGTCTTAAGACCATTACCGGAAACTCAGATATTTGTGCTGATGCATCCAGACTGCTAATGCAATCTCTCTGACGAACCTAAGGTCCTTCTGATGGAACCTGTTTAGACTCCAGCGAAATTCTTTGGAGAAATTAGTGAATGTAAGATCCTTCTAATCGTGGAATCTAAGACTCTAAAGCAAGTTTTAGTGAACGTAAGATCCTTCTAATCGTGGGATCTAAGACTCTAAAGCAAGTTTTAGTGAACGTAAGATCCTTCTAATCATGGGATCTAAGACTCTAAAGCAAGTTTCAGTGAATGTAAGATCCTTCTAATCATGGGATCTAAGACTCTAAAGCAAGTTTTAGCGAATGCAAGATCGTTCCACTGTGGCATTTTTTTTTTGCCATGTCCGATTCCTACTTAG
>JADBJO010004488.1:152500-165000 GCA_016801955.1 Conus betulinus
TAAATGCTGTTTTGTTTTTGCCTGAAGAAGACCTAAGAGGTCGAAATGCATCATGTTTTGTCCAGTCATCTGTTTGTCTGGTGGATTGTCTAGCGGAACTAATGACTTTTCCTTTTTAAATTGTGCTTGAATTTCCTTCCTTTCATCACCTGGCTTTGAAACTAACCCATGTGTGAAACACGTTCAAGAACCACCACCACCACCGAAGTCATGTTTGGCAGTATCGCGGGGTCTGAGATGTCAGGTATTTTGGCAGTAAGGTCTGAGATGTCAGGTATTTGGCAGTATCACGGGGTCTGAGATGTCAGGTATTTGGCAGTAAGGTCTGAGATGTCAGGTATTTGGCAGTAAGGTCTGAGATGTCAGGTATTTGGCAGTAAGGTCTGAGATGTCAGGTATTTGGCAGTAAGGTCTGAGATGTCAGGTATTTGGCAGTATCACGGGGACTGAGATGTCAGGTATTTGGCAGTAAGGTCTGAGATGTCAGGTATTTGGCAGTAGGTCTGAGATGTCAGGTATTTGGCAGTATCGTGGGGTCTGTGATGTCAGGTGTTTGGCAGTATCACGGGGTCTGAGATGTCAGGTATTTGGCAGTATCACGGGGTCTGAGATGTCAGGTATTTGGCAGTATCACGGGGTCTGAGATGTCAGGTGCTTGGCAGTATCACGGGGTCTGAGATGTCAGGTATTTGGCAGTATCGCGAGGTCTGAGATGTCAGGTATTTGGCAGTATCACGGGGTCTGAGATGTCAGGTGTTTGGCAGTATCACGGGGTCTGAGATGTCAGGTGTTTGGCAGTATCACGGGGTCTGAGATGTCAGGTATTTGGCAGTATCACGGGGTCTGAGATGTCAGGTGTTTGGCAGTATCACGGGGTCTGAGATGTCAGGTGTTTGGCAGTATCACGGGGTCTGAGATGTCAGGTATTTGGCAGTATCGCGAGGTCTGAGATGTCAGGTATTTGGCAGTATCACGGGGTCTGAGATGTCAGGTATTTGGCAGTATCGCGAGGTCTGAGATGTCAGGTGCTTGGCAGTATCACGGGGTCTGAGATGTCAGGTATTTGGCAGTATCGCGAGGTCTGAGATGTCAGGTGTTTGGCAGTATCACGGGGTCTGAGATGTCAAGCATTTGGCAGTACACGGGGTCTGAGATGTCAGGTATTTGGCAGTATCACGGGGTCTGAGATGTCAGGTATTTGGCAGTATCACGGGGTCTGAGATGTCAGGTATTTGGCAGTATCGCGAGGTCTGAGATGTCAGGTGTTTGGCAGTATCGCGGGGTCTGAGATGTCAGGTTTGGCAGTATCACGGGGTCTGAGATGTCAGGTATTTGGCAGTATCACGGGGTCTGAGATGTCAGGTATTTGGCAGTATCACGGGGTCTGAGATGTCAGGTATTTGGCAGTATCGCGAGGTCTGAGATGTCAGGTGTTTGGCAGTATCGCGGGGTCTGAGATGTCAGGTATTTGGCAGTATCACGGGGTCTGAGATGTCAGGTATTTGGCAGTATCGCGGGGTCTGAGATGTCAGGTATTTGGCAGGGTCTTCTCTTCACCCCAAAGCAGTTAAGATTTGTTCAAAACTGCACGTGGTCTGTTGTTTCTTGAACACGAGCTTGGGTTAGGGTTTATATTCCTCACGCTTTAATTTCCAGTGAAAAAGACGGGGATGGAAAGCAAAAGACAGACCAAACACAGGAGCGGACCGATCGACAGACAGACGGACAGACAGACAGGCTGAAAAGGAGGTATCCCACGGGGAAAAAACCCAGGTCCCTGCACTGGTATCGATCATCACTGTACATCATCGTCATTCTCACATTACTCTACGTACTCAACCCCTCCCCCCCCCCCTCACACCCCATCCCTCCAAGGGCCGGATCAGTTACATAAGAGGGGGGCACCAAAAAGGGCTCTAGGGTTCTCTCTAAGTAGCGGAAAGGGGGAAACGTGCCAAAAATTGTATTTTTTTGCCAGCTAGCAGTCTGGGTGGCTGGGAAAGGGGGGGGGGGGGGGAGGGGGAGGTAATCCAGACATCCCCTGCACACACCCTTCTCTCATCTGGCCTTGTCTTCCCTACCTCCAACCCCCCCCCCCCCCCCCCCCCCCCTCGTCATCCCATGGCTGTGCGCACCGAGCAAGGCATTGAACAGGAATAGAACGGAAGGGGAGACGTAGAGGAGAGGGACGCAGAAAAATGGAGAAGGGATGGAGGGGGGGGGGGGGGGTAATTGTTGGGGGAAAAGAAGTTTAATCAGCACCGACTTATCTAGGAGGACGCGGGGGGTAAGGTCCTGCGCAGTATCGGATGTCTCAACACACGCCTTGAAGATATTGGTTTAGTTTGTCATGCAAACAAGCTTTCACCTTTCCGTGGACGGGGTTGTTTGTGATAACCACAACGTTCTTTATTATGCATGCGGTTCTTTTATCCTGTCATTTCTTTTTTTCCCCCCCTAAATTTGTGTTGATTTCATTTCTTTTCAAATATTTAGTTTCTCTTCATGAATATTTCATTTCATCTCTCTTCACAAACACATTTCCCACGATGATTCATCTTTTGACAGACATCATCTGTTTGCATCTGGCTTGTTTGTCTTAAAAAGCTAACTTTGGTTTGACCAAGGGATCTGCTTAGCATACAACCTTTCGTCTCCTGACCATGACATCTGTGGAATGAGATCCGCTCACCTCAGCATCTATCGGTAATGGGATCTGTGGAAAAAAGAGATCCGCTCACCTCAGCATCTATCGGTTAGAGGGATCTGTTGGATCGAGGGATTTATTTACTGACGATGGGATCTGTTCACCACGGGGTCTTTCGATCAGGGGATCTGTTGACCACAAGATCTATCGAACATGGGATCTGTTGACTGCGGAATCTATTGACGGAATATGTTGACGATGAGGTCAATCGACTGCGGGATCTGTCGACCATGGGATGTATTCATGATTATGGGATGTGCTCAGCGTAGGATCTTCGCGCCATGGGATCGGTTTCCGACAGGAGTCTATTGTCAAAGGACGGTTTCACTGTGTCTGTGTGAAATGGTACGCTTAGGGCCAACTTGACAGATTTATTGCTCAAACATTTTGCAATTTCTTCAGCTAAGTTGGCGCTGTTAAAAGCAGAGATCAAGACTTCTAAACCATACATGTCAGTCTAGATTTGATGAGAGAGAGAGAGAGAGAGAGAGAGAGAGAGAGAGAGAGAGAGAGAGAGAGAGACAGACAGACAGAGAGAGAGAGAGAGAGAGAGAGAGACAGAGAGAGAGACAGAGAGACAGAAGAGACAGAGAGAGAGAGAGAGACAAAGAGAGAGAGGCAAAGACAGAAACAGAGAAAGAGAAAGGGGATAAAGTTCTACCACGTCTTGAAGGGGTCAGGGTGGGAGCAGGGTAGGAAGAGGTCTCCATGTGGATGTCAAAACACCCAGTGCAGCGAGGCGGGGCAGAGGGGCAGGCCTATCCATCTCCGGACCGTAAACACAGCAAGACCCCATGACAAATGAGTTCTTCTCTGGCACCGCTAGCTTCTGGCCCAGGTCCTTTCTCTCTCTCCTACAACCTGCTCTGCCACACAACGTCTGACAGTCAGACGTCGAACACACTGCTACGCTGTAGGCGGTTTACCCCTGTAACCACTCCTTGGAGTTTCACGAATAAAATGGAAAAGAAAAACAGGGAGGGAGGGAGCGGGGGAGTGCGGGGGGGGGTGGGGGGGAGGGGAGGGTGGTGGTGAAGTGGAATGCTAACTAAAGAAAACTGAAACGGTGTGGAAAGAATCAGTAATCAGGAGAAACTGGAAGACGGGAAGACGGGAATGAGGAGGAGGAGGAGGAGGAGGAGGAGGAGGAAGGAGAGAGGAGGAAGAGAAGGAGAAGGAGGTGGGAGAAGGAGGAGGAGGAGGAGGAGGAGGAGGAAGAGAAGAAGAAGAAGAAGAAGAAGAAGAAGAAGAGACTGTTTTGATCAATATCCATTCGTTCTGGTACATGAAACTAGACAATGTATTATAATATACCACCAATCATAGGTCAATAAACAAATAGATGTATAGATGAACTAGTAAATAGTTACAAAAACAAACAAGTCAATACATAAACAAAGAAAGGGGCGTCGATTCCGTATGTATGGGGGAGAGGGGGAGGGGAGAGGGAGGCAGGTGCGAGGAGGGGAGGAGGAGGAGGGGGTATACACATGTGCATTCACGAAGGAGGGTGAGAGAGTTACACAGTAGACGGCTTACCATATTTCGATGATCCAACGTGAAATTAGCATGCAGCAACATACAAAAAAAAAAAACAAACAAAAAAAAAAAAGAAGAAAAAAATATGACAATGATTACATTGTTCATATTCATGACATTGACTATAACAATTCCCACGGAAAATGTGAAAATATGATTTTGTGAATGAAAAATGCACTAAGTATTACATGTTTCTTGTTGCATGTCTTTTTGGCGATTGCCGCGTTGTGACAGTCAGCTTTGTATCCATTTACCCTGCTGTCTTCATCAGTCCTCCATGAATCACGTGCGCTCTTGAGGCTTCAACAAAGGCTTGCTGAGTTACGCAGGTTCATATGAGGCCAACTGCCTTCTTCGCGGGGTTCAAACACCACTCCCATGAATCACGTGCGCTCTTGAGGCTTCAACAAAGGCTTGCTGAGTTACGCAGGTTCATATGAGGCCAACTGCCTTCTTCGCGGGGTTCAAAACACCACTTAGCTTTCGGGTCACCGCAAGTTTCTTGCAATATAACCGCGTTCTTGCGCGCACGCACATTTTAGTGTGTGTGTGTGTGTGTGTGTGTGTGTGTGTGTGTGTGTGTGTGTGTGTGTGTGTGTGTGTGAGCATGAAAGAGAGAGAGAGAGAGAGAGAGAGAGAGAGAGAGAGAGAGAGAGAGAGGGGATGGGGGGGGGGAGGGGGGGTGGAGGTTTACACACAAACGTTTAACAACATGAACTTGAGTGCATAGAGAGAGAGAGAGAGAGAGAGAGAGAGAGAGAGAGAGAGAGAGAGAGAGAGAGAGAGAGAGAGAGAGAGAGAAGCGATGAGGCAGACAAAAACACAACCTGCAAATAGCGTGCTATACACCCAGCGTGCATGGTACACCCAGCGTGCATGGTACACACCCAGCGTGCATGTACACTCAGCGTGCATGGTACACCAGTGTGCATGGTACACCCAGCGTGCATGGTACACCCAGCGTGCATGGTACACCCAGTGTGCATGGTACACCAGCGTGCATGTACACCCAGCGTGCATGGTACACCCAGCGTGCATGGTACACCCAGCGTGCATGGTACACCCAGCGTGCGTGTTTGTAATGAGCATGAATGTTATCAGTCAGTCAGTGTAGCTGGGTGCAGCTCTCTCAGTGTAAACAGGGTTCACACAGACAACCTCTTGGAGAGCTTCGAGTCGACAGATGGTTCTTGGACGTGCCCCCTCCCCCCCCCCCCCCCTCTCTCTCTCTCTCTCTCTTCTCTCTCTCAACAGCCATACACAAGCTGGCCTCTCATTGTCGAGTATGATTATCGTTATCATCAGTATTCCTATTATTATCAATATCAATGACTGAGGGCGGAAAACGAAGCGAAATTTGAAAAGAAGGGAGACTATTCCATAGAGCAGGTGCCTGTAAGAGAAAGATCGTTGGCCTGAAGTTTTCAGGCGAGCGGAGGGAAGCCGAAGCAGACGAGAATCGGTGGATGAGCGTAAGTTGCGAGACGGAACATAGAGATGGAGGAGGTCAGAGAGGTAGGAGGGAGCCAGATTATTCAGTGATTTGAAAACCAGGAGGAGAACTTTACAGTTAATGCGAGATTGAACTGGAAGCCAGTGTAAGGATGACAGAAATTGGTGATATGTGATCGTCTCCAAATTGAAAATGGCCGCAAAATCTGAATCAAACGAAGGGTACAGAGAATGAGAAGTGGGCTGACAGCGGCCATTTTCAATTTGGAGACGAACAGGAGAAGCGCAGCTAAGTGGCTACATGTTCTTCTTGTCACTGTCTAAAATGTTATTTGTTTTCGCCTGAAGAAGACCCAAGAGGTCGAAATGCATTGTGTCTAGTCCTGTACTCTTGTTTGTCTGTGGCCTTGGCAGTAACTAAGCCCTCTCTTTTCAAATTTTACTATCAAAATCGATTTGAACAAACAACATGGAAAGTTGCTATGTGGCTGACATTATATAAACACTATCAAAATCGATTTGAGCAAAACAACATGGAAAGTTGCTATGTGGCTGACCATTATACAAACACTATCAAAATCGATTTGAGCAAAACAACATGGAAAGTTGCTATGTGGCTGACCATTATATAAACACTATCAAATCGATTTGAACAAAACAACATGGAAAGTTGCTATGTGGCTGACCATTATACAAACACTATCAAAATCGATTTGAACAAAACAACATGGAAAGTGCTATGTGACTGACCATTTACACAAACACTATCAAAATCGATTTGAACAAAACAACATGGAAAGTTGCTGCGTGGCTGACATATGAACCCCATATGAACCCCTCAGAGGATGGTGTGGGCTTCCAGAACTTGGGCGGGTAATGGTTCGTCCACCACGATCATCGTAAATTTTCCACTGAATATGAACGCCGTGAAGTTAGTGGTTACGAACTGACATCGATGAAGTCATATGTTTTCATGGAATGAAAAAAAACACACCAACTTTGTGATGATATAAATGTTAACTCTTCACATTTTCCAAACCCTACCTGGCAAAATGAAACATAGAACGTAACTCTTTCAGTCTGTACCTACAATTACCCTCCCCTGGTGGGAAAACTATTTTCGTTCTGGAATCAAATGATTCTTGAACCCAGTGACTGTGGAACACTTTCTGCAGGAGCGTTCTACACATAAACAGCACAGGGCGGAGGCCTGGCCTGCCAACACACCGATGAGGGAAAAGCTTTAGGGATCACTGGAGGGCCTCCGCCCTACAGCAGCCTTCGTCAGTGCCTCTGGGGTTCCCGTCTGAGTGGAAGAAGAACGAGAATCAAATTGCTCACATTGGTTTTAAACATTTAATAGTAATGTTGAATGATGATGATGATAATAATAACAATGATAATAATAATAATCAAGATAATGATAACAATGATATTGATAATGGCGAGATTATGATAATAATGATTTATAATCACATAATAATAATAATAATAATAAATAATAATAATAATAATAATACACGGACTTGTCTTTTTTCTTTCACGAACACCTTAATTTCTGGTTCCACAGTTCTTCTTCTTCATTCATTTATTGCGTGTTGTATCTGCTGTCGCATCTTTCTTGCCATTTTTGCAGTATTACTCGCACCCCCCGCCCCCCCCCCCCCCCCCCACCCCGGTAACATCCATACCTTTGTTGGTTCCCTCGCTCCCTCGGTTACTAGGTCACAATCACACCACGCAGGGACACCACTCGCCTTCAAACAGGACTACTCTCGCTTTCTTTTCTTGGCCATCAATTAAGGATCAAGGGGAAATTCATCACAAAACGACTTCATGTTCTATACAAATGCCAAATACAGACAGATGCTTTAAACGAATCCAACCTTCATGTCTGACAAAGAGAGACTGTCTCTCAAAAGGGCAGTTAGTTGTCCTGCGGAGTTCTGTGTACGGGTCTCCTACTGAGAATCTTATTAGACAAATCTCCATGGTGGTGTTTATGGCATGGCAATCTTGTGTAGGTCTCCTACTGTGAATCCTATCAGACAACTTTCCGTGGTGGTGTTTATGGCATAGCAGTGATTACTGCGTGTTACAAGGGGCACTGACAATTCACACGGAGCAGGCAGTAGCAGCTCGTCATGAGGCAACCCACCAGAGGAGACACTGCACTGCTGCCGAGTCACTTTGGTGGCGTTCAGTGGCGCCTGTTCTGATCCAACTAAATAATGCAGGAGACTGCATACTAGGCTGTGTTTAATCTTCTTTGGATTAGAACATCAAATACTCACAGCTGTCTCCCTCCCTAGGGGAGGGGGGAGGGGGGGGTGGGGGGTGGGGGTAAATATGCTGTAGCATCATTGCGACATCGGCGCAGAAAGAACCGATACAACCAGTAGTGAGGATGGGTGAAGGGAAAGAAGGGGGGGTGGTGGTGGTCGAGGGGGTGGGGGGGTGGGGGGCTGAAGGGGGTCGAAGAGAATTGTACTATGGCCAGCTGACCACACTGGGCTATATCAAGCCTAAACCCTATGGCAAGGTCTCAAGACTTGACCTCGTCATCGTCAACAAGAAGAAGAAGAAGAAACAGACAGCCAAGAAATCTCTTTCTCTCTCTCTCTGTCTCTCTGTCTGTCTGTCTCTCTTCTCTCTCTCTCCCTCCCTCCCTCTCTCTCTTTCTCTCCACGTGCGCGCACGCCACCATCATAGCAACAAACTAATATCTCTCCATCTGTCGTTTGTCTGTCCGTCTATCTTTCTATCTATCTGTATACGCATCACATGCACGCACATATGTGTACACACGCGCGTACACGCGCGCGCGCACACGCGCGCGCGCACACACAAATGCAAAAAATACGCACACATACATAAACTCACTCAAACACACACACAGACGCACACACATACACGCATGCGCACGCGCGCGCACAAACACACACACGCATACATGCGTGCGCACGCACGCACACACACATGTACATCCTGCCACCATCACCCCTCCACACACACACACACACACACACACACACACACACACACACTAAAAAAAAGGGTGGGGAGGAAAGAGAGCAGGTTACAGAGTCAATGGTAATAATACATAACAGAGTGCACAGGCTCTATCTGGCCACTACACTATGAAGGAGGGGGGGGGGGGGGGGGGGGGGGGGGGGCAACACTTGAAAGCAACGAGTACCAGAATCCTTCATGGCAAAATAAACACTGTTAGTCAAGGAAAAAACGACTTCTTGTTAGTCTGCCACTTGTTGAACTCGTTAAAAAAAATACACACACAAAAATCTGCCAAGGAACGCAACAGTTACTTCGGAGACAGAAATGAGGAAGCGGACATGAGGAGGGGGAGGAAGGAGGGGGGAGGAGGGGAGAGAGGAGGAGGAGGAGGAGGAGGAGGAGGAGGAGGAGGAGGAGGAGGAGAGAGGAGGAGGAGAGAGAGAGAGAGAGAGAGAGAGAGAGAGAGAGAGAGAGAACTCAGAACTCAGATGGTTTACTTCATATAAAGGCCATTGCCCCTAGCAGACTTAACCGAAACTGACAGGGATCCCTGAAAAACTTAACTGGTATATACTGCGCTCTTAGACTAGATAACTTGCAGCAGCATAAAACAAAATGCAGTTCGTCTTCTTTTCCATCATTGCAAAGTGGACAAGTCAGATCCATCCCAGTATGTTTTATAGTAGCGATACCGGTGTTGTGCAATGTCTGAGATTCCAAGTCGAAATTTGGTCATAATTAACTTCAAGTGTACGCCTAAATCCATTTGCAGATAAAGTTTGACATCGTGAACTGTACAAAATGTCCGATACGTGATAAATCTATCACTATTTTTGACGTGAGCGTCCCATTCTTGCCACCTGCACGCAATCAATCTTTCTTTAAATTCACAAAGAAATAATCTATCATTCTGCACGCCTTGGTTCATCCAAACATAACCAAATCCAAATTTGTATAATTGACTACGAATATTTGACACCCAGTTTCTTTTATCTCTTACATCTAGGTCATATAACATCACATAAGCTTTCCGTGGTAATCTATGATCATTCATTTTAGTTAATTTCAACCAGTATCGAATACAGCTTAATACAGAATTTATGTAAATAGGATATCTATTGGTCTCTCCATAAACAAGGTCATTGGGTGTTCGCATTTCGACTCCTAAAAATTTCTTTAAGGCAAAAAGATGTACTTTTTCACAATGGCGGGCTGCAACGTCCAGTCCCCAAAGTTCTGCACCGTACTGAGCAATGGGCTGAACCTGGGAATCAAATAACTTCAACAACAAATCTAAACTAGAATTCTTGAAAGCATGAAGTTTTTCATAATAATACAAAGCAGAGCTTTCTTTGCTTTACTTACCAGGTCATTGCATGCTAATGTGAAGCTGAGTTTTGTTGTAAAGAATATACCCAAGTATTATTTATAAGCATTTTACCACAGGCATCACAGCATGGTTATACGTCCAATGTTCTCTTGCTGCTAAATAACCACCTTTTCTGAACACAATTATATTGCTCTTACTTAAATTCACTTTCAAATCAAGAGAAAAAGCTGCACGTTGCAGACTATTTAACTGGGTTTGCAAACCAATCATTGTCTCTGATAACAGTACAACATCATCGAGTGCGAGTAGTAAGATAAAGAGTTTCAAAATAGTCGATTGTAAACATTGCACCATGCTTACCATTTTGAATTATTTCTATGGCAAGTTCATTAATAAAAACAAAGAAAATAAAACCGGACTGCACACATCACCTTGCTTGACACCATAAGTGCACATGATAAAATCAGTTAATCTATAACCACACCGTACCTTAACTTAACATTATTATACATACTTTTAATGCAATGGTATAGATTACCATTTATACCATTTTTTACTAGAACTGACCAAAGAATTTTCCTATTTATAGAATCAAAAGCTTTTTCAAAATCAATAAATGCAACATATAATTTTCTGTCGAAAGAGAACTGTTTTTGAATAAGAGCTAACAAAGTAAACATGTGATCAATAGTCGAATAGTTCTTTTTGAACCCTGCTTGGTATTCCCCAGTAATGTTATTTTCTTCAACCCACTCTTGTAAACGATGATTGATAACTGTACTATAAATTTTACTACTAATATTGCATAGCGAAATGCCCCTGTAATTGTTAGGATTGTTGACATCACCTTTTTTGTACAGAGGAAATACAATACTTTCTGTCCATGTGTCAGGGAATATACCTTTCTGAAACAAAGCATTAAAAATATGACAAAGAAATCTACAACACAATCACCTGCATTTTTTAACAACTCTCCAGTTATTCCATCCGGTCCAGCAGCTTTTTTCATTTTAATCTTTCTAATTGCTAAAAGAACTTCCTCTTTTGAAATTGGTCGATTAAAATAATTTTCATTATCATCAACATTGAATTCGTCATCATCTGCTTCACTTTCTTTTTCGAGTAAATTTTTGAAGTGTTGAAACCAGTCATCCAGAGTGATATCATTATTTATGTGTTTTTCTTTTACATGAAATTTTATTTACATTTTCCCAAAATTGCTTTTGATTATTCACAGAAGATAACAATTCATTTAACAACGACTTATGAAAAATCGTTCTCTTTGCGTTTTAACAGATGCTTATACTCTCTACGTGCGATACAAAAAGCATTTTCGTCTTTGTGATCTCCTGTTCGACGGGATGTTCTGTAAAGCTTTCTTAAAATTTTTCTTTGTTGTCTTACATTCATGATCGTACCAGTCATCTGATTTATCATTGTCACCAGTGCTGATTTGCTTATTCTTATTCATGCATTCAGCGCATCGCTTAATACAATCATTAAAAGTAGACAAAGCCTTGTCAATATCATAGTCGATTAAGTGTACAGCCAGCTCTAATGATCTACGAGATTCCTCAGAGTGTAATGAGTTAATAAACACTGGCGCTGCATCATTGTTCCAGACTATCCTATTTAATGTTTGCTTCACATCTGGAGATTTCATACTGCCATGTTCTTCCGAAAAATTTAAGTGTAACTCAAGTGGCATATGATCTGAATGAAACATATCATGAATATTGAGTCACACAAGGATTCAAATAAGGCAAACAAGTCATTTGACATTAAAAAGTAATCATTTACACTACTGCCTGAATCTGAGATGTATGTGTAGCAACCATTGTGGTCGCCATTACATGCACCATTCAGAATACGTAAATCAAATGTAGTACATAAATTCAACATAAGCTTACCATATTTATTCAGCACTTTGTCTTGAGATTTCCTATTGTTGATCGAACTGCTTGTTTTTTTTTAATGAGTAAAAAAAAATTTTCACTATAAAAATCATCAATGTTTATATCAGCAGTTCGACTGTTGAAATCTCCCGACAATACAATGTATACATCATGAAATGCAACTGAACAATCTGCTAAGCATTCTTCCAGAAGACCAATGCCATTGTTTACATCAAAAAAAGAATAAAATGGTGACCCTTCAGGCGGAACATATGCACACATATACAATATATCTTTCATGGTACCTAATAGAGCTTTGTCTATAAGAAAGACAATAATATTAGAGTAATCCACGTCAATAGATCGAACAAATGGAGCATACATTCTCTTAATAAGGCACACAACTCCACCAGAAAAACGACCGTGTTTAGAAAATTTAACAGCAGATTTACAAAAGATCATATAATCAACAAATAAGTCTGACTGAAATGTCTCTGTAAAGGTTTCACAACAAACAAATGATGTCAAAGGAACGAACATAAGAAAGGAAATCTTTATGTTT
>JADBJO010004488.1:172500-196894 GCA_016801955.1 Conus betulinus
TACACACACACACGCACGCACTCACGCACTCATCCCCCCCCCCCCCCCCCCCCCCCCCCTCCACTCCCCACACACAAGTAAATGTGATAAAAGAATTAAAATACACCAGATATGTATGAAAAACATATAGAAGAATAGCACCCACACACAGTCACGGCAAAACAATGTAGCTGAGAGGCAACAGGGGGGCTGAAGACAACGGAACAGACGGAGATAGGAAACCGAGACAGACAGAGAAAACAGAAAGGGGGGGTGGGGGGTGGAGGGGGGGGGGGGGGGGAAGGAGGAAGGGAGGAAGGGGGAGGCAAAGGGGAAGGAGGGGAGGAAGTTGGGGCTGGCTTAAAGAGAAACAGGGGTATTAGATTCCTGTTGCTGTGTTGACCAAGGAGAAATAGAGGTATTAGATTCCTACGGCTGACTTGACCAATTCTGTCATAAGATATTTACGAAACTTAGGCTTGAAGACAATCAGGCTCGTGTCAACAGTACAAAGAGTTAAGATTGTGTTCCACAATAATTCACCAGAATAAGTGAGACTCCATTTGAAAAGATTATTTCTAAGTGAAGGCAGAATGAGTTTATGCATAAAACGATAGCCGTTGACAATAAATTTGCTGCTAAGTGACGGCTGAACCCGACAGAACTTTGAACATGAAAAATGGCTTCAGTAGCTTTTACGTCTCAGCGAAACGGCAGGATGTACGGTGCTGCGGAGACAATCCATTAGTTTGGAACTTATTTAGGACTAGATTTGGAGCATGTCCGTGAAAACTCAATAGAGAGAGAGAGAGAGAGAGAGAGAGAGAGAGAGAGAGAGAGAGAGAGAGAGAGAGAGAGAGAGAGAGAGAGAGAGAGAGCACTACTGTTTTCCGTCGATGAACCTTTTCTTTCAGGTACCTTTTGTCCAACTCTGACTCTTTTTCCCTAAAGGATGATATTTTGATTGCACTTATTGTTCAATCAACTCTAACTCTTTTTCCCTAAAGGATGATATGTTGATTGGACTTTTTGTTCAATCAACTCTGAAACTCTTTTTCCCTAAAGGATGATATGTTGATTGGACTTTTTGTTCAATCAGCTCTAACTCTTTTTCCCTAAAGGATATTTTGATTGCACTTTTGTTCAATCAACTCTGAAACTCTTTTTCCCTAAAGGATGATATGTTGATTGGACTTTTTGCTCAGTCAACTCTAACTCTTTTTCCCTAAAGGATATTTTGATTGCACTTATTGTTCAATCAACTCTAACTCTTTTTCCCTAAAGGATGATATGTTGATTGCACTTTTTGTTCAATCAACTCTAACTTTTTTCCCTAAAGGATATTTTGATTGCACTTATTGTTCAATCAACTCTAACTCTTTTTCCTAAAGGATGATATGTTGATTGACTTTTTGTTCAATCAGCTCTAACTCTTTTTCCCCTAAAGGATATTTTGATTGCACTTATTGTTCAATCAACTCTCAAACTCTTTATCCCTAAAGGATAATATATTTTGATTGCACTTATTGTTCAATCAACTCTAACTCTTTTCCCTTACAGCATGATATTTTTCATTAGACTTATTGTTCAATCAACTCTAACTCTTTTTGCCTACAGGGTGATATTTTGATTACACGTATGGTTCAAGTAACTCTGACTCTTTCCCTACAGCATGATATTTACGTTACGTGTATCATTCAGCCAGCTCTCTATTCTTTTTCCCTGCATGGTGATATTTTTTATTACATGTAATATTCAACCAACCTTTCTCTAGCCACAGGATCACCCTTTTACTACAAGAATCTTGAACCAACACTACTTTTAACCAACAAAAAGATGTACTTGTTGGTGTTTTGTTGCTGTGGATGGTCAGTGAACTAAAACTTTGTAGTTATCCAAAATTAGAGTGAGAAAGACATTAACCCTACCAACGCTGACTCAGACGCAGAGTGAGAAGACAGGGTGGTGAGTGTGACAGTGACACAGTGCACAGTGCTCACACACAGTGAGAAGACAGGATGGTGAGTGTGACAGTGACACAATGCTGAGTGCTCACACACAGTGAGAAGACAGGGTGGTGAGTGTGATAGTGACACAGAGTGTTCACGTACTCAAGGGGTGTGTGTGTGGGGGGGGGGGGGGGGGGGGGGGAGCCACGAATATCTAAGAGAACGTTTTAGAAAGCGAATCTCTCCCCCATCTTCCCTTCTATTAAACTACAACATGAGCTTCGTCTCCGCCCCCTCGGCTCAAGCATTGATTCTCCCGCCCCGCACCACCTGTCTGCCTGCTTGCGTCGTACCTTCCTTCCGCTCTCCATTCAATCGATGGTACGGTGGGTTTTCCCAATACATTTTGCTTTTTTGCTCTCATATACACACACATGAACGCGCGCGCGCGCGCGCTCACACACACACACACACACACACACACACACACAAGCGCGCGCGCACACACACACACAGAGAGAGAGAGAGAGAGAGAGAGAGAGAGAGAGAGAGAGAGAGAGAGAGGCACACAGATAAAGACAGACAGACACGTACACAAACACAAGCACACGCACACGCAAGGTGAACGATGTAGACATTCACAAAGAAAGAGAGAAAACCGTTCACAATGCACCCCAGGAGAAACAAGTTTGAAGACGAAGGCCAGCCTGGAAACAGCCAATCAAAGCATGTTGTTGTCATGCCATCGCGCCCCCCCCCCCCCCTCGCTAATTGACGATAGGATTTACGCTGCACGAGACGTGAACGCTGCTGCTGTCAGCATAATCCTCCCAATTACACGCTACACCACGTAATGAGTCTGCTGCTTAGCGGTGTAGCCCTAACTGTTCTCCCCATCTCAAGTATGCCCATTAGGCCAAACGCTGGGACGTAGTAGTTTGCGCCAAGTTTCTGTTCATGTTCATGAAGATGAAAACCTTGGTATTACAGACCTATGTTGATTGGAGACAACGGGTGGGGGGGGACAAAAACAAACAAACAAACAAACAAACAAAGATATTGATGATGTCAAATCTAACCAAAATTCTCATGTTCCCTTTTTTTTTTTTTTTTTTAGGACCATATTAAATTGTGGATCTCGTTTAAGGGTGAATGTTTCACCCTGATCAAATTGGAGACGAACTGTCCTGTTTTTTAATGAAAACTAGGTGTCCTATATTTTGAGTGGAAATTAGTATTTCTGGTCGTCGTAATGCAGGCTGGCTGTTTATCTTAGTAGAAGCTTACTGTTTTGATCTTAGAAAAGCTACGTGCCAATGATCTTAGCAGAAACCAGCTGTTGTGATCTTAGTGGAAAATAAGCGCCCCGACCTTCGTGAAAACTAGCTGTTGTGGTCCTAATGGAAGCTACGTGTCCTAATGTTAGTGGAGGCTAAGCGTTATGATCTTGGTGGAAGCTAGTTGTCACAATCTCTGTGGAAACTAGCGGTCCCAGTCTTTGTGGTGGCCAAGTGTCATGATCTTAGTGGAAGCCGATTGTCATAATCTCATTGGAAGTTAGGTGACCCGATTCCAGTGAAATCTAGGAGTCACGATCTTCATGGAAGCTAGTTGTCATAGTCTCAGTGGAAGTTTGCTGTCCTGATTTCAGTGGAAGCCAGTTGTCCTGATCTTAGTGGAAATATGCCCCTGTGCATGTTGTACAACATGCCTGCGTGAAGGGAGAGAATCCCAGCTAAAGGGCCAGAACTCCGGGTCTGGAATTCGAATCTTGCATGTGAACGTTTGTTAGTTAGTTAGTTAGTTTAGTTTGTTTGTCTGCCCATTCCAGCAGACTTAGTTGCTGGTCTGAATGTTAGGTTTGGGAATGGGACAATAATAACCGAAGGACTGTGTGCCGCTCGCAGGTGAACGACTCCATGGCATCAAAGAACCTGTACCCTGCCAAAGTCTGTGGGAAAGTCCTCTTGACACGCCACAACAGAAAGGCTCCGACATGCTACAAACAAACTAAGAAAAAATCAAGAGAAAAACACACAAAGGGGGGGGGGGGGGGGGGGGGGGGGGGAGAGAGAGAGAGAGAGAGAGAGAGAGAGAGAGAGAGAGAGAGAGAGAGAGAGAGAGAGAGAGAGAGAGACGATGTTACAAATTAACGGACCGGTTGGAAAACAGAGAAACAGGCTGCCAGTTTTGCTGAAGAAGAGTGATGATTGTTGTTGTTGTTGTTGTTTGTTGTTGTTCTTGTTGTTGTTGTTGTTGTGTGTATGCGCGTGTATGTGTGTGTGTGTGTGTGTGTGTGTGCATGCATGCGTGTGTGTGTGTGTGCGTGTGTGCGTGCGTGCGTGCGTGTGTGTGTGTTGTGTGTGTGTGTGTGTGTGTGTGTGTGTGTGTGTGTGTGTGTGTGTGTGTGTGTGTGTGTGTGTGTGAGCACGCGCGCGGGTATCCATCTTTCGATGAATCTGTCTATCGATCTGTCATTATGTGCATGTCTGTCTGTCTGGTATGTATGCATGTGTGTGTATATATATGTAGGCATGTATGTATGTATGTGTGTATGTAACTATCTACCTTTCTATCTATCTATCTATCTATCCATCTGAAGAGCATTTTATTCTTTTTTCTAACAAACTAGTCTCTCTCTCTCTCTCTCTCTCTCTCTCTCTTTCTATCTGTATGTGTCTCTCTATTTCACACACACACACACACACACACACACACACACACACACACACACACACACACACACACACACACACCTATATCCCCTTTATGCCACAAGTCCTATTCCCCCGCCCACTTACAAGCCAGTTAACAGGCAATTCGATTTACTTGAGGATCTCTTTAAAGAAAAGTAAAGGGAGGTTTGGGGAAGAGGGGGTTGGGGTGGGTAAAGAGGGTGGGGGGGGGGGGGGGGGGGGGGGGGGGGGGGGGGGGGGGGGGGGGGAGACTAAAAAGCCCTGGGGCTGTCAACATTGAGCTGTCGCCATTAACTGTCCGCCCTCAAAATGGCGTTGGTGGTGAAAGCGGAAATTGTGTGTGTGTGTGTGTGTGTGTGTTCATCACAAGATGATCTTAGACCTTTAAACTGCAATACATTCCATTGTACTATCCCCCCCACCTTCCCCCCCCCCAAAAAAAAAAAAAAAAAAAAACACTATTAACACACATATCTCAAATGTCTTTTTTCACAATAGTTTTGCAACTGGGACTGAGCAATAACCAAAGCAATAAAAAAAAAGCAAGGGTTATTTACCACACTATCAACATTGTCAGAATTGTTTTAAAAAATATTCTTCTCCTTATAAGCTGGGGTTAGTATAGGGCATTCAAATAAAAGATGACGAATTGAGATATTCTCCTGACATATACACGCTACCTCGTGAATATTTTGTATTCCATGTATTTAACCGTAATTTATGAATTAATCTGGCTAGATACCTTGGACATGATGGCAGAACGAACGAATAATTTCTCATTAAGATGTTTCTTCTTCCGCATATTCTTTTCCAATCGCTGGATCAATTCATGCGGAGAAAAAAAAATTTACGACTTTGTTGAAGGGTGTTTCAGAAATTGTACAAGCTCCCTGCTTTGCCAATTTGTCTGCTAATTCATTCCCTTTTAAGCCACAATGTGAAGGAACCCAGCAAAAATCAACTGCTATACCTCGGGAAAGTAAACAATGTAACAGATGCTTAATTTCAAAAAGAATATCAGTTCTAATTTTAGATTTCCAGTGCTTTAATGATTGTAAAACTGATTTTGAATCAACACAAAATAGCACACTATAAAGATGTTCTCGAACTTCATTTACTAGAATATTTACATTGTCATCTTCTTTCTTCAAAGTAGTATATTCATCATCAATTTTTGCGTTGAGATGCTCCCATGGGGGCATTTGAGGAACAATAGGAACCTCCGAAATTGCATCAATATCAATACTACATTCGGACATAAGCTCACAAGTGAAATTTCTAATTGGCTGTATGTATGATATATTTTTAGACCTTTTGGGAGTGCGTGTGTGTATGTGTGCGTGTGTATGCGTGTATATGAGTGCATGCGTGTGTGTGTGCGTGCGTGCGTGTGTGCGTGAGTGTGTGTGCGTGCGTGCATGCATACGTGCGTGCGTGCGCGTGCCTGCGTGTGTGTGTGTATGCGCGAGCGCGCGAACACACACACACACACACACACACACACACACACACACACACACACACACACACACAGAGTCTCAGTGGAGAAAAGATAATTATGCGTCATGACGTCAACTGTGTTTTTTCTGTCTGTCTGCGATGATTGCAGCGTAAGGCTGATGATTATTGTGAAAACGGTTGGGCCTAGTTATGACTGAGGAAATCAGTTATCGCTATCTCCGGCGCACAGGACTCTGAGCATCAGTCTTCTGATTGTATTAGTATCAGGACAAGCCTTGCTCCTGTGGCAGGCTAAAACTGAAACGAACAGAACGTGCTCCAGTTTTCTTGGTTGCTGTTTGACGCGGCAAATCTTGCCGTGGTCATAATGTTAATAAGAAAAAAACGATTTTTTTCCCCCTTGTTCTGCCTCACTCTCACCGCTTCAAAGCATCAAAAGAAAAGAAAACACTATTTTGATATCATCATGTCAATATTCTCCATGCATACAGTCAACAAAATCACTTTTTTCCCCCCCCGCGTGTACGCAGGCTGATACTCCTGCGGACACTCCCTGTATAGACAGGCAAGGATCGATCCCATCTACCCAACAAAAGGAGTGAAGTTTTGTGTGCATGACCGTTTTTTTTTTTTTTTTTTTTAAAATCCCGCCATTAAGGCAGCCATACTCCAACTTCAGGGAAAAAATAATTCACTTGAAAACGATGATTATGATGTATCAGTACAATTCTGACGGATTCCGTTGTCTTCTGAAGTTACTGATCTCAAAAGCGCAGACTTCTATGTCTCATAAGCGCGTCTCTCCGTCCAAGATTGCGTTGATCTTTTGGGTGCCAACCAGGGGCATGTATCGCTCAGCGATTCCTCAGAAATTACATTCATTGTATATTTTTGAGGCTCTTTCACTTCATTTTCTTTATATTCTCAAACGTCGGTTCAGTTTATGCAAAATTGTGTTCGGAGAGATCCGTGTTATGCGGAGACTCCCCCTCCCCTTTCCTCCCTCCCCCCCCCCCCCCCCGCCTCCTTCACTTCTCTTCTCCATGTCTGTCTCGCCCTTTCTCCCCCCCCCCCCCCCATCCCTCCCTTCTGGCACAAAGATGATGTGTCTGTTACTTTTCTCTCTTTCTATTTCTTTCTTTCTTTCTCTTTTTTTTTTTTTTTTTTTCTTTCTCTCTTTCTTTCTTTCTATTTCCTTCTTTCTTTCTTCTTTTCTTTCTCTCTCTTTCTTCTTTCTATTTCTTCTTTCTTTCTTTCTTTCTTTCTCTCTTTCTTTTTCTTTTTCTTTCTTTCTTTTTCTTCCTCTCTTTTTTTTTTTCTTTCTCTCTTTCTATTTTTCTCTCTTTTTGTTTCTCTCTTCCTTATTCTTTTTTCAAATGTTGTTGTTGTTGCTGCTGCTGCTGCTGCTGTTGTTGTTGTTGTTGTTGTTGTTGTTGTTGTTGCCTTCACTGTCATCATCGGTGTTGTTTTCTTGCAGCGTACACAGTCTGCGTGAAATGCACACACATCTCCTGGTCGCCAGCCCCCACCCCCCACCCCCCCCCCTCCCCCTTCCATTCATTACTGTCACGTGTTTTGTTTCTTCATCAATATTCCCTTTGTCGTGATTGTCTGGATGGTCGGCCGCTCCTCTCTTTCCTTCACTCCTTCATCCCCACCCGTCCCCACCCCACCCCCCCCATATACCTCCCTCACCCCCACTGAAAAAAAGATCCTATAGAATGTGATGGATGTGTGTATGGGTGGGCGGGAGTAGAGAGAGTAATTAGGGTGAGTGGGAGAGGGGGAGTGGGGGTGGCGAGGAGGGGGGGGGAGGGGGGTTGTCATCTCATGTAGCTGATGTACGCTGCAAGGAAAGTAGGGGTGAGGTGAGGGGTCAATGACCTCAGATACATGACCCTCATCTGAACTCTGAAGGTCATTCTTGAACACAGACAGACAGACAGACGCTCACACACACACACACACACACACACACACACACACACACACACACATTCACCCACTCATACTAACAAAAATGTATCATCCTCAACATCATCATTATCTGACAGCTATTTTACTATTATCATCGTTAAACATTGTTAATTCTAATTTCATATTCAATGAATAAAAACTTCTTCACTAACACTGACAAACGCAGCAGACACCTTGCACGTGTCCGCATTTTCAATCTCGATGTGCTCCCTCCCCCCCCCCCCCCTCTCCCGATCTCCTCCTCCTTCCCCTAATGACACATCCCTCCTCTCTCCCTCCCCATCCCCCCCTATCCCTCTTCTGCCTCCACGCTTCCACCAGTGGTTGCAACTTTCAGCCAACTACGAGACTGCGAGATGAGCAAGTCTGTTTCAATGCCAGAGACATTCGGGAGACGGACGGGAGGAAGGGGGGAAGGGGGGTGGGGGTGGGGGGGCAGGTAAGGGGGAGGCAGGGGGTGGGGGGATTTACGATGAAGGTGTCCATGAAAGATACATTGCTGCTTCAGCAGATTCACCTGAAAAAAAAAAAAAAACAATGAAGAAAAACGTATCAAAGTCTACGCTATGAAGAAAAGACACTAGCGAGCAATTCCTACTTTCATTGCTTGAACAATGGAGCGAACTGGAGCAGAGCATTATCTCCCTGTTCAGGCGATACAGACGCGGCTACAAAACTCAAATAAAATTCAAGGTTTTTCCATTGACTAAAAAAACGTAGAAGTTTCCATGCTCTTCTTCTTCTTCGTCTTCTTCTTCTTCGTCTTCTTCTTCTTTGCGAAACGCCTTGGTGTACACACGGTTTGTCAAACGCTCTTGGGATGAAGAGCACTGTTTTGTCCAGCTCTCAACCGTTACGTCTACAAATTTCCACGATATAGGATGAACGCCAGCTCTCCTGTATTGGCGCTCATGTGACAATCAGTCTGTCTGGACACAGTCTAGTTGCTGCGTGTGGGAAGTTCAGCTGTTCACTTAGCTAGCTATGTGCCGCGAGAGTTACCGGGTTTATCAGTGGGGAGGAAAAAAAACCTTGACCTCATTCAGCGACTCCTAGCGGAAGGACAGGGAGCTGGAGGAAGACGGGGAGGGGAGGGAAGCGAGGAAGGGAGGAGATCGATCGATGAAAGGGTTGTGCGTCCGCGCACCTCCCTAACTCCCTCCCTCCCTAATGACACTCCCACACTCACCCCCCTCCCCCACCTCTGACTGCTTTCGTTGTCAAATTTGTCATGACCTGGTAGGCTGAAATCAGCGCCTCGTATCGCTCTGATAGGGTTGGGTTCAATATATGCACGTGCGAATGTTTAATACCGTTTGACTAACTGCACTTCGTGTGTGTGTGTGTGGTGTGTGTGTGCTTGGTTTATATGAATACAGTGTTCCTCTCTCTCTCTCTCTCTCTCTCTCTCTCGCTCTCTCTCTCCGTGTGTGTGTGTGTGTGTGTGTGTGTGTGTGCGCGTGTGTGGCAGCACTGATCAAGCATGCGCGTGTAGGGCGGAACAGGCAGTTCGGTGTGGATGGATGTCTTTTGCAAGCGTCAGCGTGCAAGCTGTCATCTTTTCAAGTGTGTCCGCCGCCCAAGTGCTTGTTCCGCTCGAGTAACCTCTCCACCTCCATAGGCCTCATAGTTGTGCCGTGTCACGCCTGAGCGGAATGGAAGACTTCAAAGGACGGTAAGTGTTAACACGAAAGATAACATGGGGGGACAATCAGGAATCCGCGAGGAGAAATTGACATCTTTTTCCTCTACCACCCCCCCCCCTCCCCCCCCCCCCCCCCCCCCCCCCCCCCCACACACACACACACACACACTCTCCGTCCCTAATTCTCACCAAGGGCCTTTTTTTTTTGCTGCTGACATCTTTTCTACATCCCCCTTCCTTACTCTCTTCTCCTCCCCCCCCCCCCCCCCCCCCCCCCTCTCCTGTCCTCCTCCTCAATCGCCGCTCTCTTTAACGTTTCGCCCTCGTCTCCAGTTCATGAAGACATTCCACGTTCCTTTCCGCTCCATCGAGTTTTCTCTTGGAGAGAGAGAGAGAGAGAGAGAGAGAGAGAAGAGAGAGAGAGAGACGAACGAACGAACGAATTAAATGTTGTTTAATGAGGGAAAAGAATAAGCACAGGTCAGTGGCTTTTTTTTTTTCTTCCAGCCCTCAAACAATAAATACATGGAAGAAATCATTACATAGAACGGCATATAAACTCATGAACAACAATGAACACATAGCAGAGAGAGAGAGAGAGAGAGAGAGAGAGAGAGAGAGAGAGAGAGAGAGAGAGAGAGAATTGTCTCTCTCAAACACATATTCTCTCTCTCATCTCTCCTCTCTCTCTCTCTCTCTCTCTCTCTCTCTCTCTCCTCTCTCTCTCTCCTCTCTCTCTCTCTCTCTCCCCCCTCTCTCCCTCTCTCTCTCTCTCTGTCTCTGTCTCTCTCTCTCTCTCTCCCTCTCTCTCTGGCCACACATACACTTTCATGTAGGCACGGGGAAGGTTAAACAGATCAGTGAGGGTCAATATGTATGGAAGCGGGGCGTAAACATGCTCTCCTCTCTCCGTGTTTGTTGTGCACGTTCCGCCCGACTGATGTCAACATCTCCAGGCCTACAGCAGCACCGTGTCACGCCTGACCTCAACCACAGACATCAAAAGGCGCCAAAGGGTAGAAGGAAAGATGCCACGGACACTTCTTAGCGTCTGTCAGGACTTGTTGACGTCCTTTCTCCATCGCCTGCCAAGCCCCAACGCTCATGTTCTCTGCTGCTTTCATCTTCACTTCGTCTGCTCTTTCACCACCCCTCCCCGTCCACCCTCTCTCTCTCTCTCTCTCTCTCTCTCTCTCTCTCTCTCTCTCTCTCTCTCTCTCTCTCTCTCAACCTTTCTCTCAACCTTTCACGCTGTCACGTTCAGTTACTGAGATTCCATGTTCCGTTCAAGCGAGGTTTTTGTGTCCTCTGCAGACACCTTCATGCGAATGATGTGCGTGCATGTGTGTGTGTGTGTGTGTGTGTGTGTGTGTGTGTGTGTGTGTGTGTGCGCGCGCGCATGCGTACGCCCGCAGACTG
This sequence comes from Conus betulinus, assembly GCA_016801955.1. Taxonomy (NCBI): domain Eukaryota; kingdom Metazoa; phylum Mollusca; class Gastropoda; order Neogastropoda; family Conidae; genus Conus; species Conus betulinus. Next base: position 183,627 of record JADBJO010004488.1, read on the forward strand.
AGGGACCGACAAATGGAAATAGGAACTAAAGTTAATACATCCTTTTCTTGTTGTTGTTTTTGCTTCCAGCAAAAAGAGCATAACCTACATGCACTTCAAAAGTGATGATCACATCATCATATCAACACTGGCTGTTGTCGTTAACAGGAAACAGCAAGCCATCGTCACTGCCACTGTGAACGTTGCTCATGACTCATGCGCACACCAGTGAATGTATTATATGAACACAGATGCACAATGAACTCATCACAAGGCATAAAACTTCAGGGGGCCATAACTGTCCTAGCGCTGCGGATAGTACTGGATGGAAGCATAAAAGCCCACCATTGTGCTGTTTGTGATGCTGCAGCTGTGTTTGTAACCGTGGCATGCAACGGGGGAAGAGGGGGGGGGGGGGGGGGGGGGGGGGGGCGGGGGGCAGGGAGGAAGGAGGAGGTGAGAGGTGTGTGTGTGTGTGTGTGTGTGTGTGTGTGATAAGCTGACTATTGGTTTGTAACCCACTCAGCTCTGCCACTCTCTTTTCAAACCTATGCAAGACTCTGTCTGTCCGTCCGTCCGCCTGCCTGCCTGTCTGTCTGTCTGTCTGTCCGTCCATCTGTCTGTCTGTCAGACTGGCTGTCTCTGTCTGTCTGTCTCTCTTTCTCTCTGTGTCTCTGTCTGTCTGCCTGTCTGTCTCTCTCCGTTTTCTCTCTCTCTCTCTCTCTCTCTCTCTCTCTCTCTCTCCTCTCTCTCTCCCACACTCACACCACACACACACACTCACTCACCACCACACACACACACACACACACACACACACACACACACACACACACACACACACACACGCACACACACACTCACACACACACCAAACACACGCCTCACACGTACATGCACGCACGCACGCACGCACACACACACACACACACACACACACACACACACACACACACACATTGGCACGCGCGCGTTTACACGTAACTCGCTTTGTTTTAAAACTGGCAGTCTTCCTATTTTCAGCCTGTTTGACTCTCCTTTCTCAGTATAACCCCCTCCCCCCTCCCCTTCATCTCTCCCTCCAGCCACCCTCAACATCCCGCCCCCCACACCATATCTTCCCTCTCCCTCTCCCCTCCCTCCACCACCCTCCACCATCCCCCCCATCTCTCTCTCTCTCTCTCTTTCTCTCCCCCCCCCCCCCCCTCTCTCTCTCTGTCTCCCCTTCTTTCTTCTTCTTCTTCTTCTTCTTCTCCACCCACCCCCCTCTTCCCCTCCTCGCAGACTTGGTCGGCATGCTAATTCCAGTATCGATTCCACCACCCTGTCTGCCCTGCTCTATGACGGCGGAGGATCGAGACAGACTCCGGTGCCAGATAAGGAGAGAGAGGTCTACAGCTCTGCGGTGGGCACCCTCACCCACCCACCCCCACCCACCCACCGTCCCTCCCCCAAGACGATCGATCAGACAGAACCTTGAACAGCCTCAGTAACGGTTGCCAAGCACGAGCCGGCGGGCACCTGGCCACACCGTCTGATGGACGCCACAGAAAGGTGCTAGGCCGTAGACTTCGAGTTCTATTGTTATATCTTGACTTCGAGTTCTATTGTTATATCTCGACTTCGAGTTCTATTGTTATATCCTGACTGCGAGTTTTATCGGTATATCCTGACTGCGAGTTCTGTTGTTATATCCTGACCTCGAGTTCTATTGTTGTATTCTGACTTCGAGTTCTATTGTTATATCCTGACTTCGAGTTCTACTGTTATATCCTGACTTGGAGTTCTATTGTTATAGCCCAGTCGGTGGCCATGAGAGACTTTTCAGGGCCATCATAAGTTTGGGGATGGGGAGGGTGGGGTTGGGGGGTAGTGTTGGTAGTTGGGATTGGGGTGGATGGGTAGTGTTGGTGGTTGGGATTGGGGTGGATGGGTAGTGTTGGTGGATTGCGGTGGATGAGTAGTGTTGGTGGTTGGCATTGGGGTGGATGGGTAGTGTTGGTGGTTGGCATGGGGGTGGATGGGTGGTGTTGGTGGTTGGAATTGGGGTGGATGGGTAGTGTTGGTGGTTCGGATTGGGGTGGACGGGTAGCCCCATCGAGAAAAGGAAGCAAACAGTACGAAGACACCCTTTACATGTTTACACCCATGAGATAAAATGGCAGCTAAGGTACTACCATCCTTACAGCTGACAGAACTGCGCCGTGTGTGGGAGCTGGCTGTTTTCTCTGTTTGATTTGTCAACCCCACCCTCCCTCTCTATTCCCTCATCCTACCCCCCTCTCCCCCCCCCCCCCCCCCCCCGACATATTCTGGAAAAAAATCAACAACAACAACAACAACAACAACAACAACAACAGCAACAACAACAACAAAGTAAAATCAGTAACTTTTTTCCTTCCCACACTTTCGTTTTGTTTTATTCTACTACCCTTCGCTAGCTGCTCTAGGGGTGCTGTTGGATTTCTTTTTTTTTTAACCCTTGGTGGTGAGAACACCACAGTATTATGGACAGTGTGTGTCTCTATTTGACGCCATGAGCACAGACACAATCAGCCGTGTCTCCCTGATGAGTCCGATCCAGCGGACGAAAGGCCTAGGAGCAGGCAATACAAATAGATCTGCCTTCGAGAGAGATTACGATGGTTCCCTCATGCAGCTAGTGAAGAGTTTTCATATTCATGATATATTTTTTTTTTTTAATTCTATGTTCCCGCTTTCTTCATCTTCACCCCCCCCCCCCCCCCCCCCCCCCCCCCCCCCCCCCCCCCCCCCTCCCTTAAGTTCAGATCTTTGCCAAGTCATTACTGTAATGACGGAGGGGGTTGTTGGCCTGCGCTTGTTTTTTCCCCCGCTATTAGATTGTTCGTCTTTGTATTTGTCTGACTGTATTCAAGTTTAAAAGGCTGTGCCAGTCTTGAATAAAAGTAACTCTGAGTTAGGTTTCCTTATGGGATTGAGAGTTACTCCTCCCTTTTTTTTTTTAATTACATAGTTTATTGATAAATAATGCCGGAAATTGTGAACGCAACAACAACAACAGATAACACCGACACAAAAACCAACGGGGCCCTGAATATACCAGGTCATAAACAAACACTTGAAAGCAGATGTGTGTTTTCGTTACTGATTTTGTATGTTTCTTTCTTTCTTTGCTTGTTTGTTTTTTGTTGCTAAGAACAGATTATGACACAACAAACAGATCAATCTGTCATTGAGCTGATGAAATGTTGCTGGTATGGGTTGTCCTGAGAAGAAAGACTATATACAGATCGAACACGAACAGAGTGGGGGATTCCTTCCATCTTGTCTTTGACTGCCCCAACATATTCAGCCTTTTGTGATAACGTCCTTCCAAACAGGATCGGGAAGTTTGTTCATTGTTTGAGCTTCGTAGTTTGTTCATTGTTTGATCTTCGTAGTTTGTTCATTGTTTGAGCTTCGTAGTGTGTTCATTGTTTGAGCTTCGTAGTTGTTGTTCATTGTTTGATCTTCGTAGTGTGTCATTGTTTGATCTTCGTAGTGTGTTCATTGTTTGATCTTCGTAGTTTGTTCATTGTTTGATCTTCGTAGTTTGTTCATTGTTTGATCTTCGTAGTGTGTTCAGGAGCTCCTCAAGAACATGTCTGCTGAGCTTGCCTAGTTCATAACATTGAAAGAGATCTTTAAATCACATGCCTGGACGAAATACATTCTTGCTTGATGACAACCAGCTGCTGCTACTACTACTTCCACTACTACTACTACTACTACTACTGTTTTTTTTCTTCTTCTTCTTCCCATCATCACCATTATCATCATTATCATTATTGTTATCATCATTATTATCATTATAATCATAATTAATGTTGTTGCTGTTCAGAAGAAGAAGAAGAAGAAGAAATCATAACACGACTGCGAAAAGGGAAATATTCTTCAGACACGCTAAACGGCATTGACAAGAACCAACTTCCCGCTCTGTCCTCTCCTGCTGATCACCGCCATCAGCAACCCTGCCCACGACCCTCTCTGTGCTCTTCCAGACATCATCACTGGATCCCAGTCAGGTACACACGCATCAAATATCGAAGGCTGACTATGCCAAACTACACACGCATCAAATATCGAAGGCTGACTATGCCAAACATACACACGCATCAAATATCGAAGGCTGACTATGCCAAACATACACACGCATCAAATATCGAAGGCTGACTATGCCAAACATACGCACGCATCAAATATCGAAGGCTGACTATGCCAAAAGATACACACGCATCAAATATCGAAGGCTGACTATGCCAAACATACACACGCATCAAATATCGAAGCTGACTGCCAAAGATGCACACGCATCAAATATCGAAGGCTGACTATGCCAAACATACACACGCATCAAATATCGAAGGCTGACTATGCCAAACATACACACGCATCAAATATCGAAGGCTGACTATGCCAAACATACACACGCATCAAATATCGAAGGCTGACTATGCCAAACATACACACGCATCAAATATCGAAGGCTGACTATGCCAAACATACACACGCATCAAATATCGAAGGCTGACTATGCCAAACATACACACGCATCAAATATCGAAGGCTGACTATGCCAAACATACACAAGCATCAAATATCGAAGGCTGACTATGCCAAACATACACACGCATCAAATACCGAAGACTGACTATGCCAAACATGCACACATTTCATGTCTGAGAACAAAATACACACAAAAAATTAAATGACACCCGCAAGTCCCTTACCCCCCCCCCCCCCCCCCCCCCCCTCCCCCCTCAAAAACAAACAAACAAACAAAAAAAAAACAAAAACAAAAAAAAAACAGAATGAAAAGAAAAGAGTTAAAAGAACAGAAAAAAGTGTGTGTGTGTGTGTGTGTGTGTGTGTGTGTGTGTGTGTGTGTGTGTGTAGGCGAGCAAGCAAAAAGAAAAAAGAACACGCAATCATTTCGGACGCTAGTTTTCGATTGTTGGCGAACGTCCCAAGTTAAACGAAGATCTGGAAGAAGTACTCCTGAAATAGGCCGATATCACCCGACTGGTTGGATCGTGTGATTGAAAGAAGTAAAGGAAACCAATGTTTCAAACATCACACTTTTGCTCAACCAGTTCACACAACAAAGCTTTGGCTACTATTCCTTTCAGTCTTTGAGTTTCAGATTTGGATGGTTCCGTCTGTCTGTAACATATTTCTTACATACATATCAAACTCAAGAACGAAAATTCAATTTTTAGTTCAAGATCTAGCTGCAGACTGAGGCGATTGCAGGCGGAAATCTAAACACATTTCAAAAGTTATTGATAACGCACCGCCCCAAAACGTAGATAAACGAGTCACAAGACACAACACGACGCGTTTCGACCTCTTAGGTCTTCTTCAGGCAAGAGACACTCAAGACAACGAAAATGAAAGAGCAATCAATCACTTATCTTCATCCAATTTGGCACAAGACGACAGCCTCGTTTTCATTCAACGCCTATCTTGCGCCGAATTGGATGAAGAGAAGTGATCACTCGTTCACGTTCATTTTCGTTGTCCCGAGTGTAGTGTATCTTGCTTACAGAAGACCTAAGAAGTCGAAACGCGTCGTGTTTTGTCTTGTGATTCATTTGTCTACGTTTCAGTCCGGTGCGTTATCAATAACTGTTCAAATCTGTTTTAGTTCAAGACCAGAAACACGCCTCAGTCTGATGCTTGTAGGCTAGGCTATGCAATGAGTTACAGTTCTGTAAGCAGTCATGAAGCAATGAAGAAGCTACTTACCTACAGTAGTTCTGTACCCAGTTCTGTACCCAGTAGTCATGAAGCAATGAAGATAAGCTACCTACAGTTCTGTACACATTCCAGCCGGGAGACGGACGTAGTAAGAAAACGTCACAGTTTTGCTTTTTTTTGTTTCGCTTGGCTTTGTGCCCTAATCGTTCAAATCACTGACCATTCCATAAACCAATTTATTTCCACAAGAGATGAGAACTTTGATTCTGTCTTTCACCAATATTTCTGGAACCACGAATTTGTCATCAACATAGGGTCTCCTTCCTCCCCCCCCCCCCCCCCAAAAAAAAAAAGCAACCAAAACAAAAACAAAACAAAACAAAAAAAAAAGACGCGCGCCTACCTGAATTTCCAAAAACCAGAAACACAATGAATTTTACAGGATCAAATTTCAGCCCCAAAGCATTCATAGTATGTTCACCATATCTTACGTAAAGATAAATGCTATAAAAAAAAAAAAAAAAGAACGAATTCAGGAACGAAGCTGAGAGAGTGCCAAGTCTTCAAAACACTGATTTATATCCCAGCCTGATTAATAATGTGAAACCTGAAGACAAAAACAACAGGGGAGGTAAGCCAAGACTGACGAAGGCAAGATCAAAGAGAAAAAACAAAAAGACAGACAGACAGACAGACAGACAGACACGCTTGACTAGCAGCCAAGCTCCCCGGAGTGTAATCGCCATTATCTTTTTGTGTGGAGGTCGGCGGAATGGGGTACAGGGAGGGGGAGGGGGTGTGGGGGTGAGGTGTCAACCACAAACAGACGAGCAAACACAACACCACCACCACCAGGGCTGACGAGAAAACGTGGGGAACTCGGGTGATTAGGATGGAGAAGTGGAACAGGTCGTCTGCTATGCTCATCATCACCTGCCAAGAGAGCAGCAGCACCAAACATCCCCTTTCTCCCTAACCCTGGACCCCCATCCTCACTTCTCTCCACTCCTGCCTCCTCCCCCCCCCCCCCCCCTGCCCCCCGCCTGCCCCAGTGCCATACCTATCTTTCCATCTGTGTGTGTGTGTGTGTGTGTGTGTGTGTGTGTGTGTGCGTGCGCGCACCCGCGTGTCATACATACATACATTGAAAAAGTGAGAGACGGGTGGGACAGAGAGACAGAGACAGAGACAGACAGGCAGAGAGAGAGTGGGGAGAGGAGGAGGGAGGGAGAGAGAGAGAGAGACAGACAGACAGACAGAAAGAGAGGGGGAGACAGACAGACTGGTAGACAGAAAGAGAGAGAGAAGACAGACAGAGATCGTCTCTCGCCTTGGCACCACAATCCCTGGTGGAAACTCACCACAATCCCTGATTGGACTCACCAGAAATCCCTGATGGACTCACCACAATCCCTGGTGGACTCACCACAATCCCTGATGGACTCAACTCCCACATCTTACTTTTTTTTTTTTTTTTAGTTTGAATCATTCCAGCTTTTTGCCTTCGCTTTCCTCCCCCCCCCCCCCCCCCCCCCCCCCCCTCTTGACATCTCCTCCATCCCTTTCTCTCCACATCCCCTCCCCCAGTTTCCCCATCCCACCCTATTTACATTCACACCCCGTACAGCATATTTTAACATCACATGTAGAGCATAACATATACACCCGACACACACCATCTCCACCATCCAGGTATGCACACTCGTAGACACATACACATGTGAACAATCCATATGCACTTTTTTTTTTTTTTTTTTTTATAGGAGTTTCGACCCCCCCCCCCCCCCCCCCCTCCACTTTCCCCACTCCCGAGTTTTCCTTTTTTTTTTTTTTTTTTTTTCTCATACGCACCCTTAAGTGGCCCCTTCCAAGCGTAAGATTCCTCCTCTACCATTCTCTCCCTGTCGTTACACACTCTGAAGCGCCCCCCTCCAAGCATAAGACTGCTCCTCAACCACCCTCCTTTTTCTCTATCTCTAGTTCTGTTTGTCATTTCTCTCTGTCTGCTTCTCTCTTTTTCTTTTCCCCATTACACACACACACACACACACACACACACACACACGCATGCACGCACATACACACACATACACACACATACACACACGCGCGTGCGCGCGCGCACACACACACACACACACACACACACACACACACACACACACACACACACACACACACACACACACACACACACGTGAGCGCGCGCATTCACACACACACACACACACACACACACACACACACACACACACACACACACACACACACACACACACACACACTTTAAGCACATAATCATCGGCTTACGTATATGTTTTTCATACGTCATTGCCTATACGTATTTATTTGTTTTTCTTTTTATGTCACAAGTCCTGAAGACGGTTTAGGATCGAAACGTTGTAGGTTTTTGGTCTTTTTCTTCTCTTTTAAAATGTTCTAAGCATCCTAAAAGACATTTTGCCTTGTTGACAGAAGATCTCTGCGGTCAAAAATCTGTTTTTAACTGACAGAGATAGACAGACGGACTTTACAGAGCAGAGAACAGAAAGAACAACAGACAGAGAGATAGACTGACAGACAGGGACATTGACAGACAGAGGGACATTGACAGACAGGCAGACAGACTTGGGGGACATTGACAGACAGAGGGACGTTGACAGACAGCAGACAGAGGGACATTGACAGACAGGCAGACGGACAGATGGACATTGACAGACAGGCAGACAGACAGGGGGACGTTGACAGACAGACAGACAGAGGGACATTGACAGACAGACAGACAGAGGGACATTTGACAGACAGACAGACAGACAGGGGGACACTGACAGACAGACAGGGGGACATTGACAGACAGACAGACAGAGGGACATTGACAGACAGACAGACAGACAGACAGGGGGGACATTGACAGACAGACAGACAGAGGGACATTGACAGACAGACAGACAGACAGACAGGGGGACATTGACAGACAGACAGACAGACAGACAGGGGGACGTTGACAGACAGCAGACAGACAGACAGACAGGGGGACGTTGACAGACAGACAGACAGAGGGACATTGACAGACAGACAGGCAGACAGAGGGACATTGACAGACAGACAGACAGAGGGACATTGACAGACAGGCAGACAGACAGAGGGACATTGACAGACAGGCAGACAGACAGAGGGACATTGACAGACAGACAGACAGACAGAGGGACATTGACAGACAGGCAGACAGACAGAGGGACATTGACAGACAGACAGACAGACAGAGGGACGGTCAGCCAGCCCAACAGAGAGTCAGAGCATTCTGGGTACAAATAACCAGCATGTCGTTGCCCTCACTGTTATTGTCAGTGCAGCAGAGAGAGAGAGAGAGAGAGAGAGAGAGAGAGAGAGAGAGAGAGAGAGAGAGAGAGAGGCCAGCTATAACCAGCATGCCGTTGCCCTCACTGTCATTGTCAGTGTAGCAGAGAGAGAGAGAGAGAGAGAGAGAGAGAGAGAGAAGAGAGAGAGAGAGAGAGAGAGAGAGAGAGAACAGAGGCCAGCTCTAATAACCAGCATGCCGTTGCCCTCACTGTCATGTTCAGTGTAAGCGAGAGAGAGAGAGAGAGAGAGAGAGAGAGAGAGAGAAGAGAGAGAGAGAGAGAGAGAGAGAGAGAGAGGTCATCTATAATAACCAGCATGCGATGCCGTTGCCCTCATTGTCCATTGTCAGTGTAGCAGAGAGAGAGAGAGAGAGAGAGAGAGAGAGAGAGAGAGAGAGAGAGAGAGGAGAGATAGAGAGAGAGAGAACAGAGGTCAGCTATAATACCGCGCATGCCATTCCGTTGCCCTCATTGTCACTGTCAGTGTAGCAGAGAGAGAGAGATAGAGAGAGAGAGAGATGAGAGAGAGAGAGAGAGAGAGAGAGAAGAGAGAGAGAGAGATGTCACTATAACCAGCAGCATGTCGTCGCTGCGGCCCTCTGGCTGCTCTTGTCATTGCAGCCAGAGATAGAGAAGAGAGAGAGAGATTCATACGGTAGAGAGATTTATCATTAAAGTATGAGAGAGAGAGAGAGGTCAGCTAGAGAGATAGAGAGAGATGGCAGCATATGGAGAAGAGAGAGAAGATAGAGAGAGAGGAGAGAGAGAGAGAGTTCAGCATAAGAACCAGCATGTCGCTCTATAACCAGCCTGCCCTCGCCATTGTCTCACTTGTCACATGCAGCAGAGAGAGAGAGAGAGAGAGAGAGAGAGAGCAGAGAGAGAGAGAGAGAGAGAGAGAGAGATAGAGAGAGAGGTTCATCTATACCAGGCCATTCATGCCGTGTTGTTGCCCTCGCTACTGCCTTGTCAAGTGCAGTTGGGGGGAGAGAGAGCGCAGAGCAGAGAGAGAGAGAGAGAGGAGAGAGAGAGAAGAGAGAGAGAGCAAGAGAGGAATAGAGAGAGAGATGTCATGCCTATAACCAGCTGCTGGTCGCTGCCCTCACTACTGTCATTGTCAGGGGGCAGCAGACAGGGATAACAGAGGTCATCTACGTGCAGCAGAACACAGATGATGAACACATCACGACAACACGTTTCCACACACTAGAACGTGCCTAGTTCAGGGTCAGGTCAATATCCATGACAACCACCCAGAACTCTTTCCTACTTCCGACCTCTCCGACTCCGACGACGACGATGACGATGGACGACGATGATGATGAGGATGAATGACGACGACGATGACGACGATGATGATGGCGATGACGACGACGAATGAGACAATGTTGAAGATAATGCTTATGAGGGTGATGAGGATGATGATGATGATGATGATGATGATGATGATGATAATGACGACGACGAACGTGATAACGTCATGATGATGATGATGTGTATGTATATGTGTTGAATGTGTGTCTGTGCACGCGCGCGCGCGCGAGAGGAGAGAGACCGAGAGAGAAGAGAGAGAAGAGAGAGAGAGAAAGAGAGAGAGAGAAAGAGATATAGAGAGATACAGCGAGAGAGCGAGAGAGTGCGGCGTGTTCCTGTGTGTGTGTGTGGGGGGGGGGGGGGGGAGGGGGGTAGCTAGCAGAGGACTGACGTTATGACGTAAACGAGGAGTGACAGCAAAAAAAAAAAAAAAAAAAAAAAAAAAAAAAAAAAAAAAAAGAAAAAAAAAAAAAAAAAAAAATGTCACGAAGAGTAGCTGCCTGTTTTTCTTGTTGCGTTGTTGTCAGCCATCAAGGGGGGTTAGATGAAAGAGACAACACAGGTCCAGCCTCGCCACGAAAACAGTTCAGCATTCTTAACCCACACACACACACGCTAGCATAGCAAAGCAACCCAAGAACCCCCCAGCCCCCCCCGGCCCCCCCCCGCCCTGCCCACCCCCCCCACTCCCCCCCCCCCAAAAAAAAGCGGGGGGAACGGAACAAGAGAAGAGAGAGAGAATAGAGAGAGGAGAGAGAGAGGATGAAGAAAGAGAGAGAGAGAGAGGGAGAAGAGGAATGAAGAAAAAGAAAACATGACAATGCCAAGGCACTAAAAATAAGAAGAGGGAGAAACAACTAAAAAGATCACTATACAAGAAGTAGAAGAAAAAAACAACCACGTGATAGTACAACCCAGTAACACCAGCAAACAAACCAAGCGTCATACCGACCACCAGAGGCACAGCGTCAAACATCCACCGACAATTCACCCAATGCCCCTTCTTTTTCAGTAAACAATCTACCCTCTCTCTCTCTCACGCCAACTCTCTACCATCTACTCTCTCCTCTCAAACTCACGCGTCGTCTCACACACACAGACACAACACACACACACACTACACACAACAAGGGCAAAGATCAGTGTTCGCTGGAGAGGAGAGGAGAGAGAGAGATAGGAGAGAGAGATAGAGAGAGAGAGAGAACGACGAGAAAACTTTTCCAGTACGTAAAGAATAAGTACAGGTGCCTTTTCTTTTTTTTTTTTTTTTCCAGCATTGCCCTCCAATGTAGAAATACAGCAATAAAAGTAAATAATTACACGAGTAAATGAACAAACTAGAACAATGCATCAACTACTGAGTGACAACCACAGTTTCAAACCAAACGCAAAAAAGTTTCCCAATAAACCCGCGGTCACTGAGGATGAAACAATCAGGTTTCGAAATACGGTATCTGACCAGGAGTTATATGTTAGTGAGCTTTCTCCCATTGGAGATGGTCTCCCGCTTTGGAGAGACTATAAGCTTGCTGAAGGTTCATTTTGAGAAGCATTCATCATTCACCCACTCAAGCACATATGTTAGTTAGGCAGAATCATCTACCACTGCAGATATGAAGGCTTATCACCCCCTATTTTTATAATCTGAGACATAAGAGCAAGCTTTGTTTATAATTCAATATTTCTTGCAGTCATTGCAACACCTAGCTGCTCTGTAAGTTGCTGGAAGGTGCTCGGTAAATTATGTGTCCATACATGTGTCCATATACACAAATACCGTTGCTTCCAAATGCACTCTCATACTGACTTAAAGGAGTGACACAACGTAAGTTTAGATAGTAGAAAAAGGCCAAGAAAAAAATTGTTTTTAGACTGATCAGGAAGTAAATTCTATAAAGAACTGTTAGTTAACTCACTTGACAACAGAGACCTGTAAACAAATTACAGACAAATTCTGTGTTTTGCCATTTGTTTTGTCCTCATTTTTGGTGGATTTAGTTACTTTGAAGCTTTTATTTTTCTTTTTTTTTTTTTTTTTTTTTTTTTTTGTTAATGGTTCAGTTTGTGCCTGCAGTCCCCTCAATTTGAAAACTGATTGGGAGTAGATTAAAAGAGATGATTTTTTTGGTTTTTTTTTTTTTTTGTTTTTTTACAGGTACGATGCAGATGTTGTCTACTTTTTCAACTTTTAATTTAGTTAGGGGCCAGAATAGCTCAGTGGTAGAAGCATCGGACTTGTAATCTTGATCCTGGGGTTTCGGGTTATGATCTCTGCCAGGCCATTTCGGTACAGGGAGATTTTTTTCCTCTAAATCAACATTTGGTTTCTGGCTCCATTTCCCAAAATTTATAGTCCTTCACAATGAGACTATAAACTGAGGTTCCGTGTTTGAATGCGCACATAAGATCTTGCACAAATGTAATCCTAGTCACCAGGTTTTGGAAGAGAAGGCCAGTTTGCCGTTGGTATGGATGACACGTTACACATAGCAATTATCATGCACCCTGCGTAAGAAATTGAAAGAACAGAAAGTAAGGAATTGAGAGAATGATATTAACTGGATGACATGAGAAATGGCTGAATTAAACGACTGCAGGTGGCTCTTAAGTCGGCACACCTCAGGTAGGCAGCCGGTGTGTACACCAGAGTATGTATTGTCAGTGCCTTTGGGCAAGTGCTATATAAAGCTTTTATGTTATTAGTAATATACATGAAGTTCAGCATGAGAGCGGGGCCATGAGGGACAACAGAATCTTTGGCAAGATTGCTTTGAAAATGCTATTGTATTATATTATTATTATATCATTATTATTATGATGCTCAAGTCCACGTTTTTTTTTTCCTGCAGGGTCAGAGGTGACCAAGGGATGCTGCAGGGCTCTGTTCACAGTCCC